>CM076582.1:225995343-226230714 GCA_034641835.2 Pinus albicaulis | reverse complement strand
AAACAATTAAGACCCCAGGACTTCTACAACCTTTATCCATTCCAAGTCAACGTTGGGAGGAGATTTCAATGGATTTTATCACAGGTTTACCTAAGTCCGAAGGAAAGAGTGTCATCATGGTGGTAGTTGATAGACTTACCAAGTATGCACACTTTGTGCATTATCTCATCCATTTAAAGCAAGTACAGTTGCTACTACATTTATGGACAGAATTCAAAAGCTACATGGAAGCCCAAGGGTTATTGGGAGCGACAGAGATCCCATTTTTACTGGAAATTTTTGGACGGAGTTATTTTCTTGTTTGGGTACTCAATTAGCTCATAGCTCATCTTATCATCCTCAATCTGATGGTCAAACTGAGATCGTAAATAAATGTTTGGAAGGATATCTTCGTTGTTTTGTATCTGATAAACAAACACAATGGGTCAAGTGGTTACCTCTTGCTGAATGGTGGTATAACACTTCCTTCCATACTGCAGCAAAAATGACCCCGTTTATGGCACTTTATGGATATCATCCACCATCCATCACATCATATTTAAGAGAAAATTCGAAGGTTCAAGCAGTGGAAGATCACATCGAGCATCAGCAAGAAGTTCTCCAACTCTTAAAGGATAACCTGAATTTGGCACAAAATCGAATGAAACAACAGGTAGGTCAACATCGCAACGAGAGAAGTTTTGATGTAGGGGATTGGGTATTTTTACGGCTGCAACCATACAAACAAATGTCCCTCAAGCAAGCTAAGAATGACAATAAATTATCACCAAAGTACTATGGTCCTTACAATGTGTTGCAAAATATTGGTTCTATGGCATACAAATTGGAGCTTCCTGCTTCTTCGCGAGTACATCCAGTTTTCCATGTTTCATGCTTAAAGAAGGTTATAGGTGAAAATATTCTAGTTAAAACAATATTGCCAGAACTTGATGAGGAAGGAAAATTAATATTGGAACCTGAAGTGGTTATGGAAACAAGAACTCGACAGCTACGGAATCGATCAATTTCAGAGTATCTCATCAAGTGGAAGAACTTACCCACTGAAGATTCTACATGGGAGGATGAGAATTTTATACAGAAGCACCCAAAGCTACTCAAGCATTGAGGACAACACTTTTTTGAAGGAGAGGGGCATGTTAGGTCCCTATATTACTAGTATAGTCCCTCATTGTTGTTAGTGTAACCCCCTTATTGTTATTATTGTACCCTTGTAACCCCATTTTGTTATTATTGTGCCCTTAAATTATTATTGTTAGGTCGGCTAGGATTACATTGTGGCCCATTAGGATTACATTATGGCCCCATGGACTCCTATATATAGAAAGGAGGTTTTGTAAATTGTATCATCCAATAATTGTTCATTTATGTAATGTATTGTAGGTTGCCCCCTCGAAGTGGCTCATTTCTAAGGCATTGATATCTCTTTTCTTCTATTTTTGGAGCTGGTTACAAAACATAGAGAGAGAGAGAGAGAAAATAAAAAACAATATGAACAGAGCTCTCCTACAACTCCTATTCTCTGATCTCTACTGTGACAACCTTCTTTCTTCACTGGTCGGCTACCTATTTGTTCCGTTGCCAGCGTGACTGACAGTTTTCCCTTCCTTTCCGCTCGGCTGTTTGATTCTTCTCCCTGATTACTTGGAGTTCCAATGATTGTTTTCTGTTGTGTCCTTATACCATCTATGCCTACTTCCGCAATAGCCATGCCACCTACTCTTTGGCTCTCCGCAACCATGACAACTCTCTGTCTACCATGGTTGCATTCTGCCACCTGTTATCTGCAACTCAAAACTGTTTGATTTCAAAACAAGGGCCCTAACACAAGTAATTTGTTATAATTGTGGGGGTGCTAGCCATTATGCATGATTTTCCAAATCCTACACACCATTATTGTAGGTATTGTAGGCAACTTGATCATGTGCTTGAATATTTCCTTATCTTAATTTCTAAGATGTACGAAAAAAAGACGTAGACCGCAACACAAAATCTGCAAATGGTGCATGTTGAACGCTGTGGGGATGTTCCAAGTATGAATGTAGTAGAAATGATTAGAATAGCTATAAATGAAGATAAAGGAAAGTGATTAGCCATAGGTGTCTTGATCCATAATGAGGAAGAGAATAAAACGAGAGTTGATCTTCAACGCAAAAAATAAACTTTTATTGAGGCACGGAAAGAATTCATCGAGGGTGGTACATCAACACCAAGTAGACCATTTCAAGGTGATGGATGAGATGAAGAGATTAAACCCTTCCTACAGGAATGTCTAAAATTACTGCGCAACAAAAAGGTAGTGAAAAATCTGCAGGCTCTAATAGATAATTGCGCAAATAAGGGACCACCAATGGTAGAGCGTGATGCTGTCAATAAAATATAGAAAAAAAAAAAGAAAATAACGGGTAGAGAGATGTGCCTGATTACATAGATAAGAGCTTACGAGATGGACCAGGTAATTCTTGATCTGGTTTCAGATGCTAATGTTCTATAAAAAAATAGACATGGTAGTGCATGGGTGAACCCAAGATGGAATGGTCCACGATCCAACTGCGCATGCCCAATCATCACAGGATCATTCCTCTTGGATGGTTTCCTCAAGTGATAGTCACTATTGAGGGTGTCAACATGAAAGACAATGTAATATTCCAAAATAGGGAAAATCAACACTATTGGGAATATCTTAAGATATTCCAAAAGTGGAGCTACAACAATTCATGAACATATTAGTGTAAATCAGCTCATAAGATGTGAAAGGAACATCTAACCAGCAAATGAATGCTTAGCAGCAAGAATATGACCTATACACTCCTTCCAAAGTGAGAAAATGCAGTAATATAGGGCATAAACACGTTATTTAGAGAGAATTACACTATACATGTGAGAAATGGGACTTCAATCCCTTATTCTATAC
This sequence comes from Pinus albicaulis, assembly GCA_034641835.2. NCBI lineage: Eukaryota > Viridiplantae > Streptophyta > Pinopsida > Pinales > Pinaceae > Pinus > Pinus albicaulis. The sequence goes on along the minus strand of CM076582.1, from coordinate 226,227,803 downwards.
AATATACATCTCACATATGGATTTGGACCAAAAACAAATCACTTTAGCCCAGTTAAACAGATCTCCTAGTTCAAACATGGCTTAAAAATGCCCAAATCCATGACTTATGGAATGCAAATGTGATTGAAGAAAATACAACGTAATCCTGAGGGGGTTTCTATAGAAATATATGATAAACACCAGATCTAGAGTTTACTTATCTCAAACTTAGAGAAAAATATAGATCTAGCCTCTTTTATACAATGTGAAGATAACCCGGGAAGGGTTTCTTGAGAGAATGAGTATACAAGAGAAGATATGAAAAACTAGATCTAAAAAAATGCATTTATACTACAAATTTGTAAATAAATATCTAAATAATACAATAATAGGAGAATTTTTTCTACACAATCCTTTCGGGAGAAGGGTTGGCCCTTCCTCCAGGGAACAAGCTCACAAATAAGGGTCTTGAACCTGCTGCTACAACACTGAGTAAAAGGACGTAGTTCCTTCCAAGGACTGCATTGTAAGAGATGGAGACTACCTTGGCCAAGTGCCAAGTTGTAAAATATGCCCATAGATCTTCCTTATAGATCTTGGAAAGAAAGGGAATCTCCCTCCTCTGAAAGATAAGCTCAAAAGATGGTGTTGTGAACCTTCCACTGCAACACCCTACAACACAATGTTATGCTATGCAAAAATAATGTTGTGGATGAAGGAGGATGCTTGGCCTCAAGCCTGAGTGTGGAAAAATGAAGTACAATTCTCCTCCAAGAAGCCTCTCAAGGTAGGAGAAAGAATTCTGAAGCAGGAAATCCTTGTGCTAAACAACACTATAGCTCTGCTAAACAACAAGAGAATGAAAAATAGTCATGCAGACCATACATCAATAATCATCAAGCTAACCCCCAAATTCCTGCCATCCCCTTCCTTATAAGCTATGTCAGCTTCCTCACCTAGGGTCCCACCCATTAGGGTTTCCACATGCACATGATCCATCTCCCTCCAAAACTATGTTGTATCTCCATTAGGGCCACTCTCCCTTAACAATGTTGTTTGATTTGGTCAAGGCTGACCTCTTCAACCTGATTCATCCCTGTTCACACTCAAGTGCCTTCAATCCAACTTCCATATGTCTGTCTAAGGTAATCCTTTTTCACATTGAGTTATTTCATAAGTGATCCACTCCTCTTCATGCATGTTGTTTACTTGGTCAAACTTGACTTTGACTACATGCATAAGTCCCTGTTCACACATGATGGTGTGAAATCTAGCTACCAAAATGATCCTCTTCCATAGCAAGAGGGTTTTTATGCTGATTAAGTTAATTAGGGGTCTCCTCCCCCAATTTATTTATCTACTAGGTGCAAAAACCAAAAATCAATATTCCAATTAGCTTACATGCTAATTTAGGAATATTACAGACAACTTTGAAGTGATAAAGATAGTGGATGATACAGATCCCTTTCCTACGCTATTGGGATTGGATTGGGCTATTGACATGGATGGAGTCATAGAATTGAAGAAAATAAGGATGGAGTTTGAGAATAATTGATTCTGAGTTATCATCCCTCTCGACCATAAGGAAGGACACCGATATACGGAGCATGTGTGCACTGGGGACAACATTGACCAAATCTATAAGCTGAGCTTGCATGAATAGCATTGGATAAACCCAACAACATATGGAAATCTTTAGTGGGAGAAGGAAAGTTCTTGTTTTTCAGACTATGATGAGGAAATCGAGAATGGCATAACCAATTTTATGAGGTGTCTACGCTGCGCTGTAATAATGTGAATAGATATCTACAATGTATAACATCTGTGGTACATCATTTCCCACATTATGATGGCTCAACCAATGTAAGCATGTTCCTGAGAGAATTGGAAAGGACTGTGTCAGTAGCACAGAGGTTGCATGCTTTAGATATTAGCTTGTGTGCTACTCTAGTAATATGGGGGGAAAGACATAAGGAGAATATGGGATATTGGAAGGAATGCGGGTAGATGATGTGGCTAAAATTTGAAAAACCAGTAATTAAAGAAGAGGACTTATACTCTGGTAAGGAGGATTCATGCAGATATCTGGAAAAGTGTAATCAGGTATGGGGTGTCGAACCAAGGCCTGAAGCGGCTCACATGTTTATTTATACCCTGGGAAAGATGCCAACTGAATCGTACCTGGAAACAGAGTTGAACAGAGGCACTGGCAACTGGTCTGTGCTGATAGATAGTTTTATTCTTACATTAAGCTTTCAAAGTGGGATCGATATCATTGGTGAAGCTTTGATCATTGATGCGTCGATCAAGGAGACTGTGTCTTGTAGAAACTTGGCACTAGTAGATGTTCACGACCCATGCGTGCTTGTAGGACCCTCCATCCCCTCGAACTTTAGACAAATGTGCTCCATGCAGAGTCTTGTGGTATACTACAAAAACCACATTCCCTAGTATGAATTGTTAATTGCACCCATGACCAGATTACTCCACAGAAGTGTGACATCTCATTGGGATGATGAATGTTAGAGAAGTTTGTAGTTACTAAGGGACATGACAGATAGTAAGCGATATGCTTTGAATTACCTAGTCAACAAGCCTGTGTTGGGTGGGGGGAGGAATTCTGTCAATAGTTATACTTAGCTATGGATTACATGTGTAGTAATTTGTGGCATGCACATGATATCTGTGCTAGGGGGTTGACTAGTGCACAGAGGTGTCAAAAACTAGTCGTTGGAATAGTAAAACTAGATAAGACATAATTATTAACATTTTTAGGAGGGTCCAAGATGCATTTAATGAGGGGATTCTTCCATATTTGGGAATTTTTTGTCACTAATGGAACCTCATTAATGCCTAAGGATTAGTTTCAGATGCGCGACAAGTATAAATATGAATCATGGGGTCACAATAGTTCCTTTGTGTTTAGAGAAATTTTTATGCTCTAAGTTGATTTTGTGTCTTTGATTTTACTACATCTATATCCGGATTGGATCTTGCGTTTGAGAAATATTTATGACAAGAAGGTTTAGGATATGTGATTCAAAGCAGATGACTACCACCAGACTCGAAGATGACCTTACTGTGCAGGAGGCTGTAATATCCCAAAATGGGGATGCAACAATACATGAACATAAAACTGGAAGTAGCAGTGATAAATCAACTCATAAAATGTGAGAAGAACACATAGCCATAATATTAGTATTATAGTGGAAAAATGTATACAAATCCTTGAGGAAATAATCACTCAATATAGGCATCACAACCCTCAAGAGAACATGTACATGAAAAATGAATTATACTGCTACACAGAAAATGTCCAAGGCTATGACAACGCAGTTTTATTAGAGACAACTGCTGCTGTAATATGTCAATAAATAGATATGGAAATATACAGCTCATACAATGCCATTTGGAATGTAGATATAAACTCCCAATCAACATTCCAAGACAATCCTGGAAGGATTTCTTGAGCTATGCAAAATAGAAAAAATGTCAGAGTTGCAGTCCTAAGACTGAATAGGAGCTGCAAATCAAGAAATGGATGGAGATGGTTGATGATGCACAAGCTGAGTAGACCTCCTCCAATGGATCTTCCGATTGAAAGGCTGATCCTAACACTAAATATCTCACCCTCCAATCAAGAAATGAACCCCTCACTGCAAATGCTCTCTGAAATAATGCAGTTAATGAGAGGGATTGCATTGTAGGAGATAGAAATTGTATTGGCCAAGTGCCAAGATCTGATATGTGCTCCAAATGCTTCCTTAATAATCTCCCAAAGGAAGGAAAGCTTCCTCCTCTGAAAAATAAGATATGGAAGTGGTGTTGTGAACCCTCCACTGCAACACCCTCCAACACAATGTTATACTTCAGTAGAAATAACATTGTAGCTAAAGGAGGTGGCTTGGCCTTGAGCCTGGATGTGGAGAAATGAAGTACAAGATCCTTCAAGAGGCCTCTCTTAAAGGAGAAGGAATTCCTAAACATTAATTCCTTGTGATAAGAAGCACAACAACTCTGATAAATTGTAAGAGAATGCACAATAGTCTAACCAGACCATAAAATCAATAATCCATAACATGTCTTGCTATGGTTGTCTTGCCCTCCTTTTATATAAATGGAAGCCCTCTCACCTTGGGTCCCACTCATTAGGGTTTCCTCCACCAAGGAACCTTCCTCCCACTATATTTACGATGTCTCCAAATATTCTCTCCACCTCTTATCCCAGCTATAATATTCCCACTTAGCCCAAGCTAAGGAGAGATATTCAATTTTTCTTTGCTTTATTTTGTTTTTCATGTTTATGAATAAATGACTAATGGAGGACATGTAAAACTCCTTAGATCAGTGAATAAATCAATGCTCAATGTAAACAAAGCTATATCTGAGCCATTTAAATAAAATACACTTGCAGGTGTGAAAGGGGTTAAGCTGTGAGACTGGGTCAAACTTGAACAAATCTACAGCGCTGTCTAGATTCAGTGTATCTCATAAAGGGACATTGCAGTTCTAGAAGGAGGACCTCATGTGAAAGGGGTTAAGTGATTCAAGGTGGTTTAGGGTTTTTCACATCCTCATCTTATAAAAGGAAGGAGAAGGCTAAAGAGAAAGGTTGTACATCATGTATTATGATTTTGGAGAATTTGTCTACTTAGACAAATTCCAGTTCTCTGGGATGTTTAGAAAGAGACTAGTGAGGATCTCTTGTTGGGGGTTCTCCATCCTTCCATTGAGTAGCTCTTGGAGGGTTTTGTGCTTCTTCTCCACTATCTGGCATATGGCCAAGCTCCATCTCTCTTTGGCAACGTAAATCTAGTGAGGGTTTCATTGTCTAAGTGAGCTGCAGCAAGTGGAAACTAGATCTATTCAGATCTAGGCAAATCTAGTGCCTCTTCTCACTAAGTGTGTCTTTTAACCTCCTTGAAGAGTGTATTGGATCATTGGTGCTGCATTTTCAGATCTAGGCATTAAGCCTATTCAGTACTGGATCTAATATTTTCTCTCCCTAATCTATGTAATTTCTGAAGAGCAGAGTTGCAGGTGTTTTGGAGTTCTCCTAGAGGAGAGATCTCTAGTGGAAAGGATTCCTACCTTTCACTATTGTGATCCATGGATTGGCCAACCAATCGATGTAATATTTAGATATGATCTATTACCATTGTATTTATTGTAGAATTTCTGAATACTAATGCATAACTGTGACTTAGATCTCATATCTACTCATTGTTGTCCATCATTTGTTGAGACCCCCAAGGGGAGTGTAATAAAGAGCCTCTTTGGGTTCCATATCTGTTGTAGATCTCTGTTTTCATGAACGGATCTATTTTAGATCTGATTCATAATAAAATGAAGCTTCATCCTGCTAAAAATTACACTGAAGATTTTTCTGGTTAATCTCATGTGTTGCAGCATCTCAATCTTGAGGGTTTATCCATGCAGAATCTATGTTTTCATATTGTAAATGCATAAGTATTGCCCTAGATATGATTTATTGATATTCATACTTATTTTCATCTATTAGCTTCAGAAAATCATGCTGCTCAAGCTTCAGTAATTTCTGCATACACAAGGTCATGGGAAATCAACCTTTCTAAGCCCTTTCGGGAGTGGAGGAACTGTTTAAATTATCTAGAATGATTTTTTTGACCTTAAATTCGGTATTTATTTCCCTCACGGCCTAATATAAAATAACCTCTCGCCCTTTCCCTTATTTTTACGTGGATTTCTGAATACACTCATCTTAGGGCATAAATCATTGCTTTTCCCCATCCTTTCTAGGGATAATTAATCTTCTTCTTTATGCTATACATGTGATTTATGCTGAGATGTTTCTAAACATATTTCAGAGTTATTATCTCACTAATACTCCATTATTTTGTTTTATACTGTTGCAGCCCTTCATTGGGGAACTTTCTGAAGACAACTAGGTGTGGGAGATATGTTTAACCCACCTAGAGTGATTTATTTTGAGACTCCTCTTGTATTTCGGTCTTAGATACTCTGATATAAGGGAACCAAGGGCTTTTCCTGGTTGCTAAAGTGCACATCCCTGAAAAATTCATTTTTCAAGCCTGTTTTGCTGAGTAGTCTAGAGTGGGAACATTACAGTGGTACGGAAGCATAGTCTTTGCTCAGCCTGTGAGTCTAAGCCCAAGAGATAAGAATGATGAAGAATACAATATTACCCTCATCAGCATTTATATCTATAGATAACCTCTCCAATAAGGTCAAGAATACTGGAAAGAAGATGAAGGAGGAAGATGCACCAAAGGAGGAGACTTTGAGTGATTATCTTCAGGAGTATGAATCTAAATCTTGGGAAATCAAGGAGAAATTGAGCTTCCAAGAGCTTTTCCAGCTCAAGGAGGAGAGAAGAGCCACAAATAGAATAAGAAGAGGTATATTATTTCTGCCTAAATTTGATGGATCCTCCACATGCATAGCTAAAGAATGGATAGATCAGATAGACTCATATCTGGATCTACATCAAGTTTCAGAAGAGGAAGCCCTTAAGGTAGCAGCGTTGCATATTAAAGGTAAATCTTATGCTTTGTGGTTATTTGAAACTTTTTCTTTGAAGAATAAAAATATTTCCACTTATGCTAAGTTCATTAGGAGAATGGTGAAGAGATTTGATGAGAGGCAAGCTAAAAAATCTGTGAAAGAGCTAGCAAAGCATGAGCATGAAAAACCCTTGCATGAGGTGGAAATACCTACTATGAAAACTCCACTTAATATTTCTATTGGAGGGGGTGAAAATGTGTGATACGTTGCCAAGGGCAAAATCCCCATTGCATGAAGAGATTTCTTCTCAAAAAAAAGTCATGGAGATTCCTCTCTCAAAAGAAGACCAAGATCCAAGGTCTCTTGTTGATGGTGAGGTGTTCTCAAATATTTATGAGAAGGAAGAGCCAGAAGGTAGTAGCAACACTGTCACTTCAAAAGAAGACCCATTACCACATGGGGATGGAGATGAAGTTCTTGTTTCAAGGGAAAGAGCTTGTGTATCTTTGCAAGTGATTCCCAAGGAACATTATGTGACAACCTTATTGAGCAATGATACCTTACTCCAGGCAAGAGGAGGAAGGATGGATCAACATCCAATGATGACGAGCATGCATCCTTGTTTATTTCAAGGGGTTTCTATTCATGAGAAGGAGACTAAACTATGTAGCGAGGAAAGGGACACATCAGTGCAACCATTTATGCAATCTAATTCAGATCTTGATGTCTCTTTACATGGAGGCATTTCACCAGGGAGACCTCCTGATGAGAAGAAGAATAAAGTGTTCTCTCAACTTTGTGCATTAATGAAAAATTTGGCTAAGGAAGGAGCCTTGAAGGGAGCTACCACAACACTAAGATCTATTGATAGATTTCAAGGAGAGCTGAACAATCTCCTAAAATTTATTTTGCTATTTCTCACTCATCTATTTGCACTGATAAAGAAGAATTTAGAGATCTATGATGACATTAGCGGGATGTCAAAAGGCCACTCAATAGATTTGGGGCAGTAAATGATATCCCTCCATACAAAAAATATTTTTGAAGAAGGCAAGAGGGTACCAACACTCTTGTGTGCATGGGCTAAACTATGGAAATTTTGGAAGAGATATATCTTTCCAAAGAAGATTGATCTTCCTATTCTTCATTTTTTTCTTTCAAAAGATCAACATTATCAAAGATGCATGTATCACATGAAGATGGAGCAACAATATGACTCTATGAAATATTTAGTTTAGCCCTCTCTTTCTCCTCTTGAGGAAAGAGATAGATCTGTGCACCTCTCCACTTGTTGGAGGAGGACTATTGATGAAGAGCATACTTATGAAAATCATGTTATATTTTCTGATTGTATGCATTCTTTTACATTATATATGCAGGCCATGACTCCAACGAGGAGTGTCATATCTTATAAAATTCATGGCCAACTTCGAGCCAAAACTATTTCTGAACATGGCCACTCCCTTGATGGACTAAGGGAGATTTTGCCGCATGATGGGTGCTTTCCTAAGGCACGAAATATATCTTCCACTTTCAGCCATAAATATATGTTATGGGCAGCAAGTAAGTGGTGGGGAAACCACTTATGACATCTGAATTTTATGCAAGTAGGAGATGTCCTATGCTGGTTGCTATTGGATGAGTATGGGTACTACCCAAGGTTTGATATTTTCTTGTCTCATGCCTTGTATCTCAATGAGAGGATGCATAAGAAGAAGAATTCATTGCTACTTTGGTTGACAAGAAGAGAGTTCAGACATCCCATGTCAAATTTCATGTCCATATATTTGCTTGTGATTGGGATGAGTCTCATGTATGTACATGTATTTCTTTTTGGAATGTATCTCATGATCATGTATGTACTTGGGTTTGGGAGAAACTGTAACTCTCTCATGGGATGGCATAAGGGAGGTTGTTTATCTTATGGTGATGATGATCATTCTTTGATCTTTGTTGGGAACATGAGAGGAGGGATGGCACATTGGTTGAGTGTGTCCTTTGGGAATAAAATCTCCCATATTCATTCATGCATCAAGAGGAGGATAGCACATTGTATGGCTGCTACATCATATCCTTTGTTTTCTTATGCAAGGGGCCATATGTTGGGCTTATGTCATTGGAAGAAATCTCTCACTTGGGAGAACTCACAGCAAGACATGTGTTGCTTGAATCATATTCGTCCAACACCTATTATCCTCTACTATTTCCAAGCTTTGAAGAAGCTTTTTGCAGCAAGAAGGTGGTGGGATGGCCACTTATTGTACTATGATTTGAGGCAGAAAGATGAGGGACAACGCTGGTCTCAAGGGAGGGACTATTGTCACCATCTAATATGTCATATGACACTTAGTCCATGTTTATTTTGGAGCACACATGGTGAATAGCCTATAGTCACTATATGCATGGAAGATTGGGCAATGAGGCTCACTAGAATATATGAAGGAAATCATGAAGTTCCAAGTCTCTTTTGGCTTCATGAGGACTATATTATTGCAGCCCAGGATCACCAGCTCCATATTTATCATAAATGGAGGGAGAGACAACGTGATTTGAGTATTATTATCTCTCATTTCTAGCCATGGAGCCCCTACACATTGCATATGGTGGGGATTGGTGACTATTTATTTGAGCTACCAAAGATGGCTCACTTTGTTTGGATGATAGCATGGAGATTGAAGTTTCTCATGGGGGTTGAAGCAACCACTATTCACCATCTCTCATGCCTTGAGAATGCCAATGGACAACATATGATTCTTTCTATGTATCTCCCACTACTTCATGATGACAGCTATTTGGTTCATTCATGAAAAGAAAACTTGTATTCTTGGGAGGAGACAATTCCATTGAAGATTTTGCAAAGTCCTTGTGAGTTGCTTGAGGACAAGAAACATTTTGGAGGGGGGGGATTGTAATATTCCCACTTAGCCCAAGCTAGGGGGAGATATTCAAATTTTCTTTTCTTTGTTTTGTTTTTCATGTTTATGAATAAATGACTAATGGAGGACATGTAAAACTCCTTAGATTAGTGAATAAATCAATGCTCAATGTAAAAAAAGCTATATCTGAGCCATTTACATAAAATCCAATTGCAAGTGTGAAAGGGGTTAAGCTGTGAGACTGGGTCAACCTTCACCAAATTTACAGCGTTGTCTAGATTCAGTGTATCTCATAAACGGACAACGTAGTTCTAGAAGGAGGACTTCATGTGAAAGCGGTTAAGTGATTCAAGGTGGTTTATGCTTTTGCACATCCTCATCTTATAAAAGGAAGGAGAAGGCTAAAGAGAAAGGTTGTTGAATGTATTATGATTTTGGAGAATTTTTCTTCTTAGACAAATTCCAGTTCTCTGGGCTGTTTAGCAAGAGACTAGTGAGGATCTCTTGTTGGGGGTTCTCCATCCTTCCATTGTGTAGCTCTTCGAGGTTTTTGTGCTTCTTCTCCACTATCTGGCATATGGCCAAGCTCCATCTCTCTTCAGAAATGTAAACCTAGTGAGGGTTTTATTTTCTAAGTGAGTTTCAGCAAGTGGAAACTAGATCTATTCAGATCTAGGAAAATCTAGTGCCTCTTCTCAGTGAGTGTGTCTTTTAACCTCCTGGAAGAGTGTATTGGATCATTGGTGCTGCATTTTTAGATCTAGGAATCAAGACTATTCATTACTGAAGCAAAAAACATAGTTTCTCTCCCTGATCTTCTTGATTTCTGAAGAGCAGAGTTGCAGGTGTTTTGGTGTTCTCCTAGTGGAGAGATCTCTAGTGGAAAGGATTCCTACCTTTCACTATGGTGATCCATGGATTGGCCAACCAATCCATGTAACCTTCAGATATGATCTATTACTACTATATTTATTGCATAATTTCTGAATAATACTGCATAACCGTGACTTAGATATCACATCTACTCACTGTTGTCCATCATTTGCTGAGATCCCCAAGGGGAGTGTAATAAATAGCCTCTTTGGCTTCCAGATCTGTTGTAGATATTTGTTTTCATTCAAGGATATGTTGTAGATATGATTCATAATAAAATGAAGCTTCAGCCAACTAAAAATTACGCTGAAGAGTTTTCTGGTTAATCTTAGGTGTTGCAGCACCTCAATCTTGAGGGTTTATCCATGTAAAATCTCACTTTTCATATTGTAAATTCATAAGTATTTCCCTATATCTGATTTAATGATATTAATACTTACTTTCATCTATTAGCTTCAGAAAATCACGCTGCTCAAGCTTCAGTAATTTCTGCATACTCAAGGTCATGGGAAATCAGCCTTTCTAAGCCCTTTCGGGAGTGCTGGAACTGTTTAACTTAGATAGAATGATTTATTTGACCTTAAATTAGGTATGCGAGTCCCTAATGGCCTAATATAAAATAAAATCTTTCAAGTTCACTTATTTTTACGTGGATTTCGGAATACACTCATTTTAGGGCATAAATCACTGCTTTTCCCCATCCTTTGAAGGGAGAATTAATATTATTCTTTCTGTTGTACATGAAATTTATGCTGAGGTTTTTCTAAACATATTTCAGAGTTATTAGCTCACTGATACTCCAGTATTGTGTTTTATACTGTTGCAGCCCTTCATTGGGAAACTTTCTGAAGACAACTATGTGTGGGAGATCTGTTTAACCCACCTAGAGTGATTTATTTTGAGCCTCCTCTTGGATTTAGATCTTAGATACTCTGATATAAGGGATACAAGGGCTGGTCCTAGTTTCTAAAGCACACATCCCTGAAAAATGTGTTTTTCAGGCCTATTTTGCTGAGTAGTCCAGATTGGGAACATTACAGCAGCGTTGTTGACTTGGTTAAACTTGACCTTGTACACATCTGAATGCCCCTTTTCACACATAAGGGTGTGAAATTAAGCTCCTATGATGATACCTTTTCATACTATGAGGGATTTTATTCATATTTCTGAAATGTATGGGCCTCCTTACCCATTTATTCATCTCCTAAGTGAAATCAGCAAAATTCAATATTCCAATTAGCTGCATGCTAATTTTGGAATATTATAGTCCTCCCCTCCCAAATGTTTCTTGTCCTCAATAAACTGCAAGGATAGAACTGAGAAGTATCCACTCCTCCTGTTGTATCATCCACATATGATATGCTCCTCCAAGAATGAGATGTTGTCTCATTAATAAATCTCCATATTGCCCCTCCCAAGCATGCAAGTTAGCTAAATAGCTATAATCATGAACAAGTAGAGTACTCAAGGAGGCAATAAGGTGTTTTCCAGATGTCCCCTTGTGGCATGGGATTTGAAATACATTGGGAATCATCATTCCCATGTGGATCCTCCATCCCCCAAGCAATCATCCATACAAAGTGAGTTACCTCCCAACATGGAAACTCCTAAAAATCCTCTTCCACCTTGACCTCCTGCAATATAGGTGGGTTGAAAATATGATAAAGGTAGAAAAAATAGCCTACCCCACATTTTCCTCCTCTCCACTTATGATATGTGTAGAGTATCTGCTGCTCTTGGGCTGCAAAAGGGTTGCCTCTAAGTGGCAAGAAGAAAAATAGATCTCAAAATATCTTCCCTCCAACATTATGAATCATGTTGGCCCAAAACATCCCATATATGATGAATATGAAATCACCATCATATGGAATCCAAGTGAGGGGAATACTGAAGGTTTCATGTAGAGATGAAAGGTACCAACAGTTTCCCAAGAGGTCACAACACATTTTTCCTAACTGTTGTTTCACAACATGACATGGAAATTCATAGAAAAGTTTCTCCCAATGATTTATCAGAGTCATGGCCCAAGTGCTCCAATCAAGCTCAGGGCCCACCTCATAAAGAAATAAGTGTGTTTTTGTGGTGGCCATATCACCTCCCATGCTCCCATTAGAACATGTAATGCAAAAAGAGTGGGAATCCTCTTCCCCAAAGGACAAATCCAACCAATGTGCCTCTCCCCCAATCATGCTCCCAATAAAAATAAGAACAACAACAACATAGGGAACCATAATGAGAATCATACTTGCTGCCATATGTAGCAAGGGAGAGGGACACTAGTCCCTCAAATGCAACCAATGCAGTTTGAATCTCAACTAAAACATAGAATGACATAATGTGTGGCTTTTCAACCATTTTCTTGCTGCCCCAATCTCCTCACAAGTTTGGAGAAAATGTAATATGTGTGGTGCACAATAAGCATGTTCTCCATAAGATATCTCCTCCCCAAATCCTCCTAGGGAGTGGCCATCAATACTGCTCATGGCATCAAGTAGACTATGAAGTCTAGAAGGAAGAATGCTCCTTCCTTGAGCAATATCCTACATATATATGGTTAAGGGTTGAACATATACATTATACAAATTATTATTCAAACAAACAGTACCCTTACCATATGTTTTTCCCATGAAAATGTAGTGGCTCATAGATGAGTCTCCTCTCATCCTCAAAGAGAAAAGAGGTGGTTGTGCTAACTCTTCCAAAGAGTTATGTATCTCCTCGATCTCCACATGATCCATGAATCTCCTAATATGTTGATATATCTCCTCCTCAAAGCCTTCCCATATGTACTCCTCCATGATGGTGTGGTATGCTCTCATATAATAAGTATGGCTGAAGAGAAAATTCTCATGAGCTGCTTGTAGCAACTTCTCCTTGATCTTGGAGGCTCTAGATAAGAAGATCCTACTATGATAGTAGATGACCCCATCTCTAATTGAATATCCCTCCTCATGAAACTGGTCATCCAATATCATACAAGTAAAAAGAACTTTGGAATACTCCACCAATAACTGGGAATTCCAATATGGATCTATCCTCCATAGTGACAGCGTTGATGATCTAACATAAAGAACATCTATCATATGGTTGTTCTCTTCTTTGACATATCCCATGAAAAATATGCAAGTTGGAAGGTTTTTATCCTTCCCATGTTGCTTCTACCACAACGCAAAATATGAAATGAGAGTGGGTAATGAAAATGTTGAGAGAATGCCTCTCCTCTCCTTGAGTCTACCCAAGACTCTCAGTGTTGTACCAAGCTCTCCCAAGGTCCTCATCCCTCTGGAATCAATGAGTGGTGCCTCAAAATGTAAAGCATCCCTCATCATCTGCTGATCTGGAGGTCTCCTTGGTGAAATGTCTCCATGCAATGAGACACCAACATCAAGAGTAGACTACATATATGAATGGAAAATTTTTCCCCTGTCTTCACTATGGAATCCAGTCTCCCCAATCTTTGCATCAACCCTCTAAAATAGATACGGGTGTGTTCTCCTCATCAATTGATGTTGATCATCCGCCCTACCTCCTCTTTCCATCTGCATGGTTTCACAATCTGTCAACAATGGCACATGCTAATCATGGGTTGTGCCTTGATCTCCACATATGAGATCCTGGGGAATTCTTTGCAATGATACACGAACCCCTCTACTTGGAGCATGTGCTCCATCTACCTCTACATGAGGTGCTATATCTAATCTAGACATGACAACGTTGTTACCCTCAATTGTTTCTTCCTCTTCAATATGAATGGGAAACCTCCTAGGAATTGGATCCTCTTTTGAAAAAGCGATCTCCATGCCCACTTGTTCAAGAATATGAGATAGAGGTCTTGCCTCTAACAAGGTATGATGCAATATGTCAGCCTCCTCAATGGTTTTCTGAATTGGAGTTGTGTTTATAGTTTCCTCCATCACATGCAAGGTTTTTGTTTGTTTATGTTTGTTTAGCTTAACCACATGTGTTGCAGAAAGTCTTCCATCGAATATTTCCACTAATGTCTTAGTGAACCTTGCATAAGAAGAATTGTTTGAATTTTTCAAAGAAAAAGACTCAAATATCTACCATGCATAGGACTTACCTCCAAAATGCAGCGCTGCAACTTTGATTGTCTCATCTTCATAAATGTGATGTTGCTGAAAATAGGAGTCTAGCTCCTCCACCCAAGCTCTAGATGAACATGTAGGTGAACCATAAAAAGTAGAAAGAATGAATCTACCCCTATCATGCTACTTGCTTCTCCTCACCTTGATCTTTCAAAACTCTAGAAAAGTAATATGATCTCTAAACTTCTGAGTTTGAGATTCATACTCTTGCAGGAAATCACTAAGAGTTTCCCTCCTAGTCATTCCTTCTTCTTCCCTCTCTCTCATGGAAAATATGGGCATATGACCGCGTTGTGCATCATAGTGTTTGGTTGCATGCTCACACTCATTATGTGAAAATCTAGAGTGTGTTTCAGATTCAAACCGTCTTGGGGATTCTCAACACATCTCCTTCCTCATCTTCTTGAGATCTCTCTTAATACTCTGCATAGTTTGAGAAAGAAGCTTTGAGAGATTCTCTTCCTTCCTTCCTAAAAATAATGGAGTCTTTTTTTTGTATTTTCTGTTCATATATTCTTCTTCTTGTCTTCTTGATAGCATATTGGTTGAGATCCACAGGCTGAGCCAAGATTATTCTCTCATACCATAGTAATATCCCAAAATGGGGATGCAGCAACACATGAACCCAAAAATGGAAGTAGAAGTGATAAATCAACTCATAAAATGTGAGAAGAACACATAGCCATCATATTAGTATTATATTAGAAAAATGTATACAAATACTTGAGGAAATAATCACTCAAGATAGGCATCACAAGCCTCAAGAGAACATGTACATGAAAAATGAATTATACTGCTACACAAAAAATGTCCAAGGCTATGACAGAGCAGTTTTATTAGAGACAACTGCTGCTGTAATATTTAAATACATAGATATGGAAATATATATCTCATACAATGTTGGGAGTGTAGATCTAAGCTCCCAATCACAATTCCAAGACAATCCTGGAAGGATTTCCTGAGATATGAAAAATGGAAAAAATGTCGGAGTTACAGTCCTAGGAATGAATAGCAACTGCAACTCAAGAACTGGATGGAGATGGCTGAAGATGATTCACAAGCTGAATAGAACTCCTCCAATGGATCTTTTGAGTGAAAGGCTAATCATAGCACTGAATATCTCACCCTCCAATCAAGCAATGAAACCCATCACTTCAAATGCTATCTGAAATAATGGAGTCAATGAGAGGGAATGTGCTATAGGAGATAAGAAACTGTGTTGGCCAAGTGCCAAGGTCTAATATCTGCTCCAAATGCTTCCTTACTAATCTCCCAAAGGAAGGAAAGCTTCCTCCTCTGAAAAATAAGCTATGGAAGTGGTGTTGTGAACCCTCCACTGCAACACCCTCCAACACAATGTTATACTTCAATAGAAATAACGTTGTAGCTAAAAGAGGTGGTTTGGCCTTGAGCCTGGATGTGGAGAAATGAAGTACAAGATCCTTCAAGAGGCATCTCTTGAAAGGAGAAGGAATTCCTAAATAGCAATTCCTTGTGCTAAGTAGCACAATAAATATGTTAAACAACAAGAGAATGCACAATAGTCTAACCAGACCATAAAATCAATAATCCATAACATGTCTTGCTATGGTTTCCTTGCCCTAATTTTATAAAAATGGAAGCCCTCTCACCTTGGGTCCCACTCATTAGGGTTTCCTCCACCAAGGAATCTTGCTCCCACTATCTCTGCACTGTCTCCAAAGATGCTCT
The DNA here is from genome assembly GCA_034641835.2 of Pinus albicaulis. Lineage (NCBI taxonomy): Eukaryota > Viridiplantae > Streptophyta > Pinopsida > Pinales > Pinaceae > Pinus > Pinus albicaulis. The sequence continues at coordinate 226,211,755 of CM076582.1, read as the reverse complement.
CCACCTCTTATCCCAACGTTGTTGACTTGGTAAAACTTGACCTTGTCCACATGAAAATGCCCCTTTTCATGCATGAGGGTGTGACACCCAACTCCTATGATGATCCCTTTTCACACTATGATGGATTTTATTCATATTTCTGAAATGTATGGGCCTCCTTACCCATTTATTCATCTCCTCAGTGAAATCAGCAAAATTCAATATTCCAATTAGTTGCATGCTAATTTTGGAATATTATAGTGCCTGTGGTAGAGACCCCTGCACCATCTAAAACAAATAAGGGAGAAAATTTTGGGACGTACAAGTCCCCAAGAGAAAAGACTCCCATACCTCACCATTATTCGAGAGAGAAGATGAAGAAACTCATGTTCAAACTCCCAGAAAATATTGAAGAAGGGGATAATGACATCATATAAGTAACACCATTTGCACTACTGACTAGTTACATTGTGCCACACAAACCTACAATGAAAGTACTCAAGGAATTGGATAAGGTGCGTGCAGGTATCCAAGTGCCCTTGATCCCAAAGAACATCCCAATGGAGGGAGACATGCTCGCCAAAATCCTTCAGCTATGCTTTGATGACTCAGACATTGAAGAAATGGAGAAATTTCTAGAGTTCACGCCATAACTTTATCCTGATCCAGTTCCATATCATTGTAGGAGGTCTGGTGCACCTTGAACCTAAGAAGAAAATGGTAGGTCTGCACAAGGCAAGCATGCTCAATATTTTGCAGATCCCTCATTTTGGGCGCAACCCCATTAATTATATCTGTGTCAGGAAGTTGTTGGTGCTAGTGCATGAGGATGCGCTCTGGTTGGGAGAGCACATCCCATTTGGTGCAAATCTAGTTCATAGGATCACATGATTGTCGAACAGGGGGTTGACCCTATGGCTGATTTCAGAGGGAAAGCACAAGAGCAAGCAATGGCAATCAAAATAAACAAGAAGTATGATGTTATGTTCAAATACAGGGGATTTGTGTTAGAGGAAATAAATAACCTAGTAGTCCATTTTGGCACAATAATCTTGGCTTGAAAAATTATGTGCAAGTGTATGCCAAAGTAAGTGTCTGCGCATGTGATTGCGCTCACAAGGAGATGCGAAAAATGAGTCATAAAAAATTGGTGCCCATCCCTGTGCACCAATTGTATATGTGAAAACCTGAGTGAATTCTAGGAGGAGGGCAAGTATTTGGAGTATGTTTGGCTCTTATTGTTAATCGCATAGATTGGGTGGAAGACCCTTGAAGATACCTAGTTTTTAGAACTTTTAGAACCCATGTGTGAAGCTGTGCACTATGCCACCCTATGGAATTATTTTAACGCGTTGCGAGAAAAGGAGAAAAAAATATTTTGGTGTTGTATGATGGAAGTTTATACCAGAAAATACAGTCAAAGCTGCAATTGTCTCCCACCCTTTATGAGCAATACAAAATGGTATTTGACTTCAATTCTAAATTCCACAATATCCACATCCGAGTTGTTGGTGTCCTTTGTTTTGATAGATTGGCAAATCAAAAGACAAGGCAACATCAGAACCAATCTTTAGAGTTCCAGGATCTAGTCCTCGTGTTCTCAGAGAGGGATCTCTCAAATTATTTGTTTTGCAAAGTTTTATCTTGTGTGCTTTGAGTATTGGTTTTAGACTATTTATTAAGTGCAAGTGTTTGTTTGTTTGTTTGGTTTAATGACATAAGAGAACATGAAAGGTCTAGGAAAGATAGCTAGAAAGGAGAAATGTTACATTCATTGGGCAATGGAGTCAAAAAGGGGTTTATGACAAACTCATCAATGGTTATGGGATATCAGAGGTTAAATCTAACTTGGCCACATGATCCTTTGGTTTTGTGAATGAGATGGACATCAATGATTTGGAAAGAGAAATTGAATTCTCAACAAAGGGAACTTGAAAACATAACTTGAACAATAAAGAGGTATTTGATAGACAGGGATAACCATAAATTCTACAAACAAAATTCAAGAAAATAATGACTTGAAGAAAACTTTCAAAATGAAATCTAAGATTCGGGAGCACATCCTATTTCCTCAAATATTTTATTGCAAATGACTTAGAAAACATGAAAGATTCACTGATAATTGCAGTCATAGAAGAGGGAACACCTAAAAACATCTATCATCACAACTATAAAGACCTTTAAAACAATTATTCAGGCAAGGACAAAGGGCATGATCAGAACAGACCTCCTTGGCTAAATATAAACAATGGTACTTCAAAGGGAGACTTCAAAAATAGTTTTAAAGTGGCAACAGACAAGCAGGGAGAACCATACATCATGCTGAAGCCAACTATTTGAACTATTAGAGAAATAAACAAGCATGAGGACTAAAGAGAGAGATTAAAGACTCCAAAATACCTTAGCAGAAGAAAACATAAAACAGTGAAGGATGAACAGGTCTAAGGTGCTTCTAGGAGTCATTTCTTAGCCTAAAAATTTCATCCTACTGTAGTGAGAATTTATGGAACAAAATGAAAACAGGAGAAAACATCAAACAATTTAGAATTCTTCACCAACAGCCAATCTCATGGATCCAATCATAGAGACTTCTCAAGAATGAGCATGTTTCAACATCATCAAGCTTCCAAGACATCAATTTCTTCCTCAACTTCAGACAAAATATGTATTATTTCAGAGAGTTTTAGTATTACAACTTGTGAACAATCAACCTGTATCTCATTTTCTTCAGAAGTATTTATAGAAGAAATGAAGAGGTGGAAGATTTTTAGGATTGAAGTGTAATAAATTCTACACTAAATGCAACTCCTTGCCTTGAAAACCATGCAAGGCATAAGGAAGGAATGCATCGAATTACAACTCTGTTTATGCTTTTTAAGGCTTAATGGGTAAAAATATTGACTTCGAGGCCTATTTATCCTTTACAATAACTTCACTGACAGTTTAAAATATCTTCTTTTTTTTGAAATAACTATTCAGTTGTATTTAGACAAATATCTTCTTTTCTGGAAATAAATAGACCTTATTTTCAATTTATTGAGCTTACAGGTGGCTTTTGGTAGCTGGAGAGGATTCAATTAGCCTCTTTTATGTGGCTCTGAGGTGTCCTTGGTCTGATACTTTGCATCTTTTTTTCCTAAAACACATTTAATCTGTCTTTGATCTGTGTTTTAGGCCTGATTAGGCTCAATTCTTATCTTCTGATCTTCATACTCTGCTGACTGTAAATCAGGCATCTGATTTTCTGAGTTTATGCCTTAATACTTTTAAAAACTCTGATTTAAACCTTTAAAAACTGATACTCTGTGGTCTCATATCTTCAATGTTGATTTTCTTTAATAAATGGACTTTGACTATGTTTTTGTTGTGTTGCAGGTGCGCGAAGGGTTTTTATAATATTACCAATGTTCATGAGTCATGGTTAAAATTGTTGTTCAAACCTTGTATATTCATTTCCTTCATTGATAGTGGCCTGGGGGATCGTCATCCGCAACCTTTTGTCTCATTTAAAAACAGTGGAAAAACCTTTATAACCTGCAAAAAATGAGAAAAGTTAAGAAAAATTCGTGAGGGATAGGTTTAGATAGCACTAAGTGTGAGAAGAAATCGTGGCCATTGATCCAGATAAATCGACGATCAAGATTGCTCGATGGGTTGATGGGGAGGCGGTCGAATGAAAATGAGGATCAGATTAAGTCCAAGTCGTTGATCTAGATTAATAAACGGATGAGATCAATCCGGAATTTTATAATGCGGAGGGGGTAACATTATAATAAAATGGAAGAAAATGTAATACAAAGGGGAGAAAACCTTTATCGGAGGTGAAAAAGGGCTTAAATGGATTTTGGGCATAATTTTGAATGAGGAACATTAGATTAGGGCATCCGACGATGGAGATTGCCCGATAAGTTTTTTGGTCGGGTAGATGGAGGTAGATGTATTTGTGACGAGGATATGATCTGAGCCATCAGATGTTATGAAATGGACGGTGTTAGGTCCCTATATTACTAGTTTAGCTCCTTATTGTTGTTAGTGTAACCCCCTTATTGTTATTATTGCACCCTTGTAGCCCCCATTTTATTATTATTGTGCCTTTAAGTTATTATTGTTAGGTCGGCTAGGATTACATTGCGGCCCACTAGGATTAAATTATGGTCCCATGGACTCCTATATATAGAAAGGAGGTTTTGTAAATTGTATTATCCAATAATTGTTCATTCATGTAATGTATTAGAGGTTTCCCCCTTGAAGTGGCTTATTTCTAAGGCATTGATATCTCTTTTCTTCTATTTTTGGAGCTGGTTTCACAACATTTGGTATCAGAGGTTTGGATTCTAGGGTTCCGCTGCTCCAAATAGGTCATCGTGACATTTTCGCCATAACTTTGTTTCTTTGAAGCTTCAGAAGCTGAAAATTTTAGGGTGGGAAGCTGAAATCGTGAGGAACACCGTCAAAAAATTTCAAATCTTGGTTCGCAAAATTTGCGGAGATATGATCTGTGGAAGTTAGGTCGTTGTTCAGGCTCCTAAACAAGTCATCGTGAAATTTGCGCTATAACTTTGTTTCTACAAAGGTTCAGAATCTGAAATTTTTAGGGTGCGAAGCTGAACTTCTAAGGAAACTCATCAAAACATTTCAGATCTTGGTTCACAATATTTTCGGAGATATGATCTGTGGAAGGTAGTGCTTTTTCAGGCTCCAGAATTTCATCTCAAAGAGGTGATCGTGGGAAACGATTCATAACTCTCTCTCTGAGCATCGGATTGAATTTCTGTAAAAAGTGACTGCAAGTAAATGGACTGTAGTTTCTTTTCTATAAATTTCAGAGCCGAAGGATGAAACAGTGACACGTGGCAAGTCGTACACGTTCACTCTACTGAACTAGTCCAAAATTGGGTCATTGTGGGAGATTGGAAATAAATTTTTCTTGAAGAATCAAAATCAGATCAGACCTGTGGAATTTGAAAGAAGCTTCAGAGGGCTACTACAGGGCTGAATTTCAGATATTGAAGATCCCCAATTACAGAGATAATTCAGTTTCAATATCGATCTCCTCAAAAGTAAGTAAAAGGTCTGTATTTTTTTCTGAATTGCATAAGTCTTGTTTGAATAATCAAGTTGAAATGATTCCAAGGGCATATTGTAGAATATATATCAGTATTGGATTCTAAAATGGCCCCTAAAAAGAATTCAACGCCCATTAAGCCTTTAGAAGGCTCTACTATGACTCATGAAGACGAAGAATGTCAACATGACATATCAAAATTAAAGAGCAAGTGCAACAAATTTCGCTCTCACAAAGAACAACAAAAAATGAAATGGAAGTTTTGAAGAAAGGCGTGGAAACAAAGATGGATGGTTTGAAGAAAGGCATGGAAGCTAAGATGAATGGTTTGGAAGCTAAGATGGATGGCATGGAAGTGGGCATGGAAGCTAAGATGGATGACATGAAAGACAACATGGAAAACATGAAGAATGACCTAAAAGCATACATGGAAGGCTTGATGACAAGCTTAAAACAAGAAATGATTCCTAATGGCGGAAATATAGTAGAAGAACCTCACGATGAGAACAAAATAAATGTTAATTTTGATTTCATAAACTCTAATGTTGGAGGGAAGAACCACCATATTCCAAAAATGGATATGAGGAAGTTTGATGGAAAGGATCTTGTAACATGGATACTACAGATGGAGCAATATTTTGATCTCCATAACGTGCAAAACACACAAAAGGTACGCATTGCAAATTTACATTTAGAACAAAATACATTTGTATGGTATCGATGGCTTTGTTCCCGTAAAAAAATTGTCACTTGGTCAATTTTTACGGAGGAAATGATAGTACATTATGAGGATACAAAGAGCAACACCTTCTTTACCCAATTGATAAATCTCAAACAAAAGGGTTTAGTGGGGCAGCACATTGAGGACTTCCAAAAATTGAATATAAGGGTAACTGATCTTACAGAGGAACACAGGATTGATCTCTTCCTAGGCACTTTAAATGATAACATCCAACATGAAGTTCGCGTTTTGGAACCTAATTCATTGGAGAAGGCATTCAGGTTGGCAAGAAAAGTTGAATGTAAAATTATGGCGACAAGGAAGCCTACCACTCAATTCTATAAAGAAGGAAATGTTGCTACGCCTAGATTTCCACAACCTACAAGTTTGACACTACAAAAATTGGAAGAAAAAAGAGCAAAAGGGCTTTGCTACAGTTGTGATAGAAAATACACTAAAGGTCATAAGTGTGCTGAGAAGAAATTATTTTACATAGATTGTGAAGAGGAAGAAGAAATGAACAAGAAGAGGATATACACCAGGAACCAGCCCTAGAAGAGGAAGAAATGAATCCGACCATATCATGTAATGCACTGGCAGGAATTACCACTCCTCAAACTCTCAAGATAGAAGGAAAAATCAAGAAGAAAAAGGTAATAGTGCTGATTGATTCAGGTAGCACCCATAATTTTATTCATTGTAAGGTAGCCAAGGAATTAAATTGTTTCCTATACCCAGCACCAGAATGTCAAGTGATGGTTGCAAATGGAGGAACTATAAATTTCTCTCGGAAATGCCATAATATCAAGCTAACCATGGGGGAATATGTATTGACTAGTCCAATGCTTTCCATTCCTATGGGAGGTGCTGATGTTGTACTAGGAGTACAATGGTTACAATCTTTGGGGACGGTAGCTTTTAATTTTCAAGAACTTTTCTTGAATTTAATTACGGGGTATTGCGGGGAAGCCAGGAAGGATAATAAGCTCTATTGTCATGACAAATCTTCTAAAGAAATAACAATGAGGTGTAATTGCACAATTATGGTCACTAGAAGTTCTAACATCAAAATCATCTATTTCTGCAGATTTCCAACAAGTCTTGGACAATCATTCCAAGGTGTTTGAAACTCCCAAAGGACTCCCACCTATTCATGATCATGATCATGCTATTCATTTTATTCCAGGAAGTGTTCCTCCAAACGTCAGGCCTCATAGATATCCTTACGTCCAAAAGAGTGAAATTGAACGTATGATTGCAGAATTGTTAGAGGTGGGTATAATTCAACCTAGTCAAATTTCTTTCTCTACTCCTGTAGTATTGGTACACAAGAAGGATGGATCATGGCGAATGTGTCCAGATTATAGGGAGCTCAATAAGCTCACCATTAAAGATAAATTTCCCATTCATGTGATTGATTAATTATTGGATGAATTACATGGAGGAATTTATTTTACCAAGTTGGATCTTCGTTCAGGATATCATCAAATTAGAATGAAGAATGAAGATACTTGAAAAACAGCATTTCGAACTCATGAGGGTCATTATGAATTTTTGGTCATGCCTTTTGGCCTTACCAATGCAACTTCTACATTTCAAGGGTTGATGAATTCCATTTTCAAACCCTTCCTTATAAAATTTGTGCTAGTATTTTTTGATGATATACTAATCTACAGCAGGTCTTGGAAGGATCAGGTTGAACATGTTGACAGGGTGCTCAAACTATTACAGGAGAAACAATTATATGCAAAAACATCCAAATGTTTCTTTGGAGTACAAGAGGTGGAATATCTAGGTCGTATTGTATCTCACAAGGGTGTTAAAGTAGACCCTAACAAAATTAAATCCATTAAGGAATGGAAAGTCCCCACAACCATAAAGCAATTTCGAGGATTTCTCGGGTTAACGAGGTATTATCACATGTTTGTTAAGAATTATGGGAGAATAGCAGCACCTCTAACAACATTATTGAAGAAAGATGAATTTTCATGGACTCCTGAAGCAACTAAGGCCTTTGAACATCTTAAAGAGGCAACGTGCCTAGCACCAGTATTAGCTACACTAGACTTCACAAAAACCTTTATTGTGGAATGTGATCCCTCAGGAAATGGAATTGGTGTTGTTTTAATGCAGGAAGGAAGACCCATTTCTTTTGAAAGTCGTCCAATCAAAGGAAATTATTTATAGAAACCTATTTATGAGAAGGAAATGTTAGCAATACTGAATGCACTAAAGAAATGGTGAACTTACCTAATGGGAAAACACTTCAAGGTAAAAAATAATCATGATAGTCTTAAACACTTTTTGGAACAAAGACTATCTTCAGAAGAGTGGAAAAAATGGGTCACAAAGATGTTGGGTTATGACTTTGAAATAATCTACAGAAAAGGAAAGCTTAATGTTGTTTCAGATGCACTCTCAAGAAATAATGAAGAGGTGGAAGCATTTCTTTGTGCCATTTCTATTATCCAACGAGATTGGATAATCGAAGCAAGAGATGAATGGAAGAAGGAAAAATATGTATGGACACTCATTCAAAAATTGCAGCAAGATCCTAGTACATCTAATAAATTTAGTTGGAAAAATGATTCCTTATGGTACAAAGATCGCTTATATATTTGTAAGAATTCCCAACTAAAACAAAATATTCTTTTGGAATTGCACACTTCTCCTTTAGGAGGACACTCAGGATTTTTAAAAACTTACCATAGGGTGAAGAAATAATTTTTTTGGGATGGCCTTAAATCTGATATTCAAAAGTTTGTCGCGGAATGTTTGGGTTTCTAGTAGAATAAATTTGAGACAATTAAGAACCCGGGACTTCTACAACCTTTATCCATTCCATGTCAACGTTGGGAGGAGATTTCAATGGATTTTATCACAAGTTTACCTAAGTCTGAAGGAAAGAGTGTCATCATTGTGGTAGTTGATATACTTACCAAGTATGCACACTTTTTTGCATTATCCCATCCATTTAAAGCAAGTATAGTTGCTAGTACATTTATGGATAGAATTCAAAAGCTACATGGAAGCCCAAGAGTTATTGTGAGCAACAGAGATCCCATTTTTACTAGAAATTTTTGGACGGAGTTATTTTCTTGTTTGGGTACTCTATTAGCTCATAGCTCATCTTATCATCCTCAATCTGATAGTAAAACTAAGATATTAAATAAATTTTTGGAGGCATATCTTCGTTGTTTTGTATCTGATAAACAAACACAATGGGTCAAGTAGTTACCTCTTGTTGAATGGTGGTATACCACTTCCTTCCATACTGCAGCAAAAATGACCCCATTTATGGCACTTTATGGATATCAACCACCATCCATCACATCATATTTAAGGGAAAATTCGAAGGTTCAAGCAGTGGAAGATCACATCGAGCATCAGCAAGAAGTTCTCCAACTCTTAAAGGATAACCTGAATTTGGCACAAAATCAAATGAAACAACAGGCAAATCAACATCGCAACGAGATAAGTTTTGATGTAGGAGATTAGGTATTTTTATGGATACAACCATACAAAAAAATGTCCCTCAAGCAAGCTAAGAAGGATAATAAATTATCGCCAAAGTAATATGGTCCTTACAAGGTGTTGCAAAAGATTGGTACTATGGCATAGGAATTGGAGCTTCCTTCTTCTTCACGAGTACATCCAGTTTTCCATGTTTCATGCTTAAAGAAGGTTATAGGTGAAAATATTCCAGTTCAAACAATATTGCCAGAACTTGATGAGGAAGGAAAAATCATATTTGAACCTAAAGCGGTCATGGAAACAAGAACTCGACAGCTACAGAATCGATCAATTTCAGAGTATCTCATCAAGTGGAAGAACTTACCCACTGAAGATTCTACATGGGAGGATGAGAATTTTATACAGAAGCACCCAGAGCTACTTAAGCATTGAGGACAACACTTTTTTGAAGGAGAGGGGCATGTTAGGTCCCTATATTACTAGTATAGTCCCTTATTGTTGTTAGTGTAACCCCCTTATTGTTATTATTGTACCCTTGTAACCCCCATTTTGTTATTATTGTGCCCTTAAATTATTATTGTTAGGTCGGCTAGGATTACATTGTGGCCCACTAGGATTACATTATGACCCCATGGACTCCTATATATAGAAATGAGGTTTTGTAAATTGTATCATCCAAGAATTGTTCATTCATGTAATGTATTGGAGGCTTCCCCCTTGAAGTGGCTTATTTGTAAGGCATTGATATCTCTTTTCTTCTATTTTTGGAGCTGGTTTCACAACAGACAGTAGAGATTTAAATAAGCAGATGCAATGTAATGGGGAAAGGTGGTTTTGCGGAAAAGCAGAATGGTTTTCACGTAGCTCTAAGGTGGTTTCAAGATTTTCCCAAAGGAAGGCGATATATTTCTGCGCTTGACTCCTGTCCTTTCAATACCGCCCATATCACATAAATTTTTGGCATTAATTTTTAGGCACGAAATTACGTGATATGGAGTCTCAGCCATCAGATGAAAGGTGGAGAGATATGATGGTGGGAATGAGAGCGCAATGGGGTAAGATACGCGGGTGGAAAAGGGTGGGCAGGGTCAAAGGCAGTTTAAACCTTGACCGTTGGATCATGGAATGGACGGTCGAGATCTGTTGATGGAGTAGAAAAGAAAAGGGCGGAGGTGAGCCATCGGGTTCATTGTGGACCATCAGATCTTTAGCATGGATGGTCAGGATCAAAGGTAGGAGTGCCAGTGCTTCAAAGGGGAAGAAGGTTAGATGGATGGGCGGAATATATCCTGGCCATTAGATCTATAGAACGGATGGCTAGGATTGCGTCGAAAAAATGATTCGGGACTTGGTGGACAGACAGAAAATGGGCGATGCGATTAGATTCTAACCATCGGATCAGAATGGGAATTAAAATCCAGGACTGAATTGGTGGGCGTGAGTGATGGTATTAAGAGAGGAGTGTGAGTATACCTCAGCCGTCGGATCTATGGGAACGAACAGTCGAGATTGGATCGAAGATCACAAAATCGGAGGAGGCAAAGGGATGGCACTTCAAGTTTTGCGCGATGCGATTAAGCACCAGCCGTCAGATCTGGGAGTAAGATCGACGTTCAATATTCAATCAGAGGGGTAATGGAGGAAGGTTATGGGTGCGATGTGACTTTAGCGCTAGCCGTTGGATATATAAAGATCGACGGCAGAGATTGGATATGGGGTCGAAGGGAGAAAACTCATCGCATTGGAGATTTTTGGAAGAAAAAAGAAAAAATGTTAATAGAAAGCTCCGACTTGCGATTTGCGATTAGGCCTTAGCACTTGGTCGCGGCTCCTGGTTTTACACGAAAAAGGGGCATGCGGCTAAGGCCGAAAGGGGCTTAAGGCATTATAGAAAATGAAGGTTTTTAGGCCAAAATGAGGGTTTTTCAGAGGTTTTTGAGGGTTCCGATGAGGTTAAAAAAGGAGTTTTAAACCTTATGAAAGGGAATTTATGAATGGAATGAAGGAAAATGAGGGAAATGGAGGAATTTTATGAAGAAAAAGGGGATGAAAATGGTGTTATTAATGGATGGAAGGAGGGGAAAAATGAAGGGAGAAAAGCAGTTTTTGAGCAGTATTTCTCCTTGCAAACAACAGATTTTTCAGGTTTATGAGGGAAACAAATGTGAATATTAACTAAAAGATTAGTTATATTCATAAAAAAATTCAAAGATGATAGGTTTTTAAAGGGAAATATCTTTTGAAGTTTTGAAGAACAAAATTAGCCACTTTTTGGTATAACAGAATTTATCAGTGGCTAACAGTGGCTCCACTTGGGGAAGACAGCTGGTTCTTTAGGTGTCTAGAACCTCAGCTGTGAATCTCTGGCTTTCATTAAACCAGTGCCTTAATCCATTGGGCAGCAACCTTTCTTTTTTGATGAACTCTGCAACAATTAAAAACAATGGAATTCTGTCAAAACAAAAAGTCTACCTACCCATTCCTAATGATCCTAACATTTTTCTTCTTACAGAGTGCATTTAGACTAGAAAAATATCTTCAACAATATTTTATTCTTTTTGAAAAATGAAAACTAATCTAATTCTAATATTATTCCTCCATGAACTCAATTTAAATAGTTGAGTTCATAATATTCTCTACCTAACTACTGTATGTCAGGATTAGACTGTCTAACATACTTTTATTCTCTAATTTCTAAGACAAAAATTTAAAAACAGTCAAGCCAAGACTAAGCTGTTTGACTTGCTGTGATCTATGGCATAAAAACAAGCTGCACATAGATTATCATTTGCAGAAAATTTAATATAAAATAATAAGGATTAAGATCTAAAAACTAAAAACATCCTTCATTATCTTCTTCAGCTCTGATTTTGAATTTATTTGAGCTGTGTTTTCTTTCTCATCTGGTTCAACTTTTGAGCATATTAGAACCAGTTTGTTTCCTCTATTTGGCTCAAGAATTGATCTAATTAGAACCCTTATTCTTTTGAGATCCATAGGTTCAGATTTGAACTTGTTGAACCTTTATTTTTCTATCTAATCTACCCTACTGATAAGCCAAGATTATGCTGTTTGGCTAATCTAATTCACTAACCTATCAACAGTAAATTGAAAAGCTAATTAGTCATGATTAAACTGTATGAATAAATAGAAGTTTGTTTTTAGGAGTGGCATTTGAGCTTTGCACACTTTCAGATTTTGTCTCTCTTTTTTGGTATGGGGTTGTACCTTTCTTGTTTTTCAATCTGCCCTCTTTTATCTTTTCTATTGTTTTTGGATTTTTATTTTTCTAACCTTGAATGCAATGTTTAAACAATGATATTTAAAATGGAAAAAAAAATGCCTCGAAACTCATGATTCTTGGAAGAAGTAATGCTTGAGCATCCTGCCATTGACAGTACCTCCATACAGTTCTTCCCCATTCAATTCTTTTAGGAAAAATGCATTGTGGCCTCTCTCAGCATGAATAATATAGGGTCCTTTCCACAAGTTCTCAAACTTTCCATGTTTTCCCTTCTCTTCCATTCTTGAATCCCACTTAAGGACAACATTTCCAACTTGGAAATTGTTTGCCTTAGTCCTTTTATCAAAGAGTTTCTTGATATTTTCTTGGACTAACTGTGTTCTTTCATAGTCTTCTTCTCTAGTCTGCTATAAATGAATTGTTTGGTTGATTCTTCTCTGCATGTCATTCTCTTCAATCTGCACTTCTTGGAGGAGTTTCATGATTGGAACTCCTAATGATGTTGGGAAGACTGCATCCATGCCATAAACTAGCTGATAGGGGGACATATTTATTGACTTCTTTGTAGTTAATCTATCAGCCCATAAGACATGAACCAGCTTACTGTGCCATGCTTTTTTATTCTTCTCCAACAACTTTTTGATGATATTGATGAGAATTTTGTTGGAGGATTCAGCTAATCCATTTCCTTGGCGATAGTAGGAAGTAGAATGGCCCAAGGTAATGTGGTATTTGTAACAAAAATCTACCATTCTTTTGGACATAAAGGCAACAACATTATCTGTTATGATTTTTGTAGGACAGCCAAATCTGGATAGGATATTTGTTTCAAGGAATTTGATAATGACAGAGTCAGTAGCATTCCTAGAGGATATAGCTTCTATGTACTTGGTAAAGTAGTCAGTGGCAGTGAGGATCCATTTATGTTGGGCTGAGGAATATGGGTGAATTTCCCCAATGAATTCCAAGCCCCATTGTTGAAAAGGTGCCTCAACAATAATAGGATGTAAAGGTAAGGGTAGGAGTTTTCTTTTGCCATAAAAAATTTGACACTTATGGCAAGACATGACTAACTTATGAGTGTCTAGGAAAAGGGTGGGCCAATAGTGAAAAAATCTGAGGATTTTGTTTGCTGTGGGCTTCCAGTAGAGGTGTCCTCCACATTCTCCTTCATGCAGCTCATGCATGATTCTTCCTGCATCTTCTTCAAGTAAACATTTAAGAAAAATTCCAACATCATTTTTCCAATACAATACCCCATCTAAGATGCAATAACTTAAAGCTTTATGTTTCAAAAATATAGCTTTAGTTTTAGACAAATAAGGAGGGGCATTCAAATACAAAAGCACATAAATGATGTCAGCATACCAAGGAGAATTCAGAAATGTTTCTTCAATGAAAGGAGCAGTGGATTCTTCTATTTCTTCCAACACATCCACCATGTTCATATCTAGTGCTTGGAAGTTAGACTCAACCATAAGTTTTGCCAATCCCTGCCCTTTAACTAGTTTGGTGGGCTTGATTTCTAAGTCATATTCAAGAATAGTAGCAATCCATTTTCCCCTTTTACCATCAGGGTCTTGAATTAGAATATCCTTGATAAGAGTATGTGGAACAAAAGTAATTATGTGAGAGTGTAAAATGTAGACTCTAAAGTCCTTTAATGCTTTCACTAATGCTAAGGCTGGCTTCTCCATGATGTTATATTTGAGAGGAGCATCTCCTAAGGCCCTAATAAAGAAGGATATTGGTTGTTCTTGCCCCAAGTCATTCTTTTGAAGTAATACTACATCTATTGTATGCTCAGATGCAAAAGAAAAGATATAAAAGTCTTTGGTGAAATCTGGACTAATCAAGACTAGTGTTTGAGTGAGAGCTTGTTTAACTTGTTCAAGTGATTGTTTAGCTTGTAAAGTCCATTTCACACCTACCTCTTTCTTAAGCATGTTTGTAATGTTTTTTAATAGCTCAACAAGGTTGGGGATAAACCTCCCCAAAAAACTAATCTTCCCAATGAAAGATTGTAATTCTTTGAGGCTTCTTGGATGGTTGATTTGCAATATGCCATCTATCCTTTTAGGGTCTATTTTGATTCCCTCTTCTGAAATTATATGACCAAGAATTTTACCTTCTTGGAGACCAAAGAGTGTCTTCTTGGGATTCAAAGATAAGCCAAATTTCCTACACTTCTCAAAAACCTTTCTCAAGTGAATCAAATTTTCTTCATTAGTTTTTGAGAAAATGGTTATGTCATCAAGGTAAATGATTATTAAATAGCCAATATCTTCAAAGAATGCTATGTCCATGGCCCTTTTAAAGGTGGCCCTTGAATTCATCAAATCAAATGGAATTTTGACATACATAAAGGTGCCCCAACGTGTAGTAAAAGAAGTTTTGAGTTGATCACTTGGTAGCACTAACACCTGATTGTAACCCAAGAACCCATCCAACAATGATATTAGTTTTGACCCAACTACTCTTTGAAGTATATGGTCCATCTTGGGAAAAGGGTAGTTCTCTTTTAGAGAGACTCTATTTAAATTTCTAAAGTCAATGCAGAGCTTGATTTCCCCTGTCTTCTTCCTAACAGAAACTAAGTTTGACACCCACTCTGAATATCTAATGGGTACTATAATCCCAACATCATACATCTTTTAAATTTATTTCTTAACTAAAGGAAGTAAAACAAGGTTTATTCTCCTTAGTTTTTGTTTGAAAGGTTTCTGATTTTCCTTAAGAGGAATTTTGTGCTGAATGATGCTAGTATCATAAGATTTCATATCTTTGTACTCCCAAGAAAACACATCTTTATATTCTTTGAATAGCTCTATGTATTGCAATTTTATGTGAGCTAGGAGAGTGTTGGACAATTTAATCATCTTGGGTTCTGCTAGGCTACCTATGTTATGTTCTTCTACATCTGTTTCCACAAGCTCCATTCTTGGTTCTTTGGCTACATCATTAAAGTCAAAAAAGTGTTCTAAAAGTGTGAGACCTGTAGGAATTATATCACTTTTGCATTGTAAGACTTCCAAGTCTTTTTGGTCTGCGATGTCAATTAATTCTGCTTCAAAAGGATTCTCATAGTGATTTATATCTGCAGAATGTGTCATTTCAATTTCTGGGATTTGTTCAATGTACAAACAGTTTTCTTTATGATTGGTTTCTAATGTTGGTATGTCAAAATCATTTTCTGATTTTAGGAAATCATCTATGTGTTTGTCAAAGTCAAACACTTGAAAGTGATCCTCATTATTAGGCACTGCAAGCCTGTGTTTTACCTTTACACTAAGCTATTCATTTATTTGAGGTATTTGGCCATTGCTGGCATTGAAAGAAAGTTCATTTTCTAGATGATTTTGTGCTCTTGGAATGAAAATGAGTTCATACTTTTCAAAGGGTTTTAATAAATCTAGGGAAGCATTTCGATACTCTCTAAGTCTTGGGTTTCTAGCTGAGTATTCTCCTTTGATTTTTCTTATGATAAGTTCAGAATCTTCTAATATTGATATCCTTTGGGCTTCTAATTGTTCAAGCAATTGTAAGCTAAGGATAAGCGCTTCATATTCAACGATATTGTTTGTGCATGGAAAATCTAGTTTATATGAAAAGCTCTGATTTGTATTTTGAATCCATACACCTAACCCTGCACTAGTTTTATTACAAGATCCATCAAAGTTTATTGTCCAAAGCATATCTGCCTCATTTTCGTTTTCTTGTTGCTGTTGATTTTCAATGTTTTGAGATTGATTTAAGGGAAGGTTTGATCATTCTGGTGAACTGATTTTCTCTTGGTTTTCCTTTTCTTGTTGAGTGATTTCATCTTCATTGTACAAGATAAAGGAATCTAAACTTGATTGAATGGAATAGATTGGAGAGTTATTTTGTTTATCTATATTTCTCACCATGTATTTCATGTGGGATTCCCTATATAATCTTGTGTTTTGGTTAAAAATAGGAATGGTGGCATAAGACATGTCCATTTGAAGGCTTCCCTGAAGTTTGACTCCCCATGATCTTGATAAAAGAATGCCATATTTTGGGGGAATGTCAGCTACAACTATGTCCATCACTAGACTCTTAGCAGGGATTTGAGATAAGTTAACACACAAATATTTGATTAAACCCAAGAATTTGACTATGTTTGAATCAAAGGAATACAAATCCTTATATGGTTTAGTAATTTCTAAGCCTAAGCTTTCCATTACTACTTTGGGCATAAGATTATGTGAAACTCCAGAGTCTAACATGGCATTGTGTAAGATTTTCTCATGTATATTCAAACTAACATAGAAGGGAGGGACAACTCCTTCTTGGTATTTTCCTTCAACTTCTGTACCAAATAACAACTTAGTCTTATCATCTGTCAAGTTTAATGTATCAGTGTCACTTCCTAAGTTCAAATCTTTTAAAACTTGGTTTTTGTACACTTCTTGGGTTACTAGTTCAGCTAGAGGTATAGTAATTTTTATCTTTGCAATCTCTCCCTCAAGGATGAAAGGAACTATTGATTTGGTCATATTTACATCTATTTTTTCAATTGAATTCCTTTCAGCAATTTTGAATTGCTGAAATTTGTTTGGATAGGTAATTGGGACAGTTTTATTAGGTCCACTAGCTGAAGTGCTAGCGATGCTTTGCTCAACATTGGGATGGCTACTTTTCTCTTTGTTTGAATCTAGTTTCTTAGCCAAAAATTTGGGTTTTTTTGCTATTTTCTTAGGCTTATTTTCTGAATTTATTTTAACAGCAGTGCTGGTGTTTTTTTTTTTTGAATTGTCTATGTTCCCTTTGCTTCTAAGATCATATTGTTTGTGCACCTCCATGATTGCATTTTCAAACCCCAATCTATAATCATCAGAATCTTCATAGGTGTTTTCATTTTGATCTGAGGAGAAGAAACCTTGTTCTTCTTCAGTGAGGAAAAAATCATCCCCACTGTCTAATCCAATCAAGTTTACATGACCTTATCCCAACCTTTCAATCTCCCTATCTTCCTCATATTGATCTACATAGTTTTGTTGGAAGGGAGGTCTAATCTGTTGGTCATTTTCTTTTTGCCTATCTTGATTGTTTTCTCTTCTATAATTCTGATTTCTATTTCTATTTTTGTTGTTTTGAGGTTCTCTTGGTGGCACTCTATCATTCCAGTTGATATTTTCAAGCATCTTCTCCATTACTTTCACTATGTTGTCAATTTTGGTGTCAGAAGATGAGGTTGAGGGTGCAATGTCATATTTATAAGTTATCCTCTTCTCTGATCTCAACCTATTTCCCTTCTCAATTATGTTTGCTTCTACACTCACAACTCCTTTCTGCATGTCTTCTAGAGTTAAGTAATCTCTCTCCCTTAGTTGATAGGCCATTTTAGCATCAAAACCTTTGGGATATCTTACTAAGGCCATGCTTTGGGGAGGTTTCATGTGAGGTGGAAGAGCATTGTAGATACTATTAAACCCGGTGGAGTAATCATGAACACTCTCCCCTTGATTTTTTTTAAGACTGCTATACTCCGCTAAGATTTGGAGAGCATTCCTTTTGATTTCCCATCTGTTTATAAACGTTTGATGCAAAGTAGGGAGATCATTGATGCTGTTAGGAGCTAGGATTTTAAACCATTTTTTCACTTCTCCTCCTAAACTTTGCGCAAATATTCTCATCCGTATGGTCTCATCTTTTGTCTCCATGTAATCAAATGCATCATTCATTTTTTATATATGTTGTTGGGCAGTAGTAGGTTCATTTGTAGTGAAATGAGGAATTTTAGATTGATAGTCATTTGGTAAGGGAACCAGAGGTTGTGGTAATAGTAATGGGGCATACCATGTTGCCATGGCTGGAAAGAAAGGTGGATTTACAAGAGGGAAAGTGGGCTGAAATGGAGTGTTTTGAACAGTGGTAGTATGGATTGGAGTGGAAGAGACACTTGGACCATAAAACTGCTTTTGAGAAAATTTATTATGAAAGAGGCTAAAGTTGTGGAGAATATGGGAATCAGGAGGAGTGGGAGGCGAGGCTTCTCTACTAAAGCTCTATTGCAAATTTGCAATGTCAAGATCAGTTTGGTTTAAATCACCTTGAGATCTATTTCTAAAGATGTTCTTTGTGTGATGTAAGTCAAAGTGTAAATCCTCTAAGAAAACAAGGTTTTCAGGGACAGATTTTGTTCTTAAGAGGCTCCCATCAGCAGTTGATTTTCTAGATTTAGAAGTCTGCCACAGAATTCTCTTTGGATTGTCAAATATTGTAGGAGGATTAGGGTCTGGATGGGATCTACTGTTGATTTTATGTGAAGCCAGACGTCTTTTTTTTTAAATGAGAAAGGCTAAAGCTTTTTAGGGACTGTTTTTTGAAAAGTTTTCCTTTCACAATGTCTTATCTTCTATGGGACTAGGCTTCTAAACTTCCTCGAGGCTGGTTAAAAGAATCTTAAGTAAATATGGAGAGAAAGATGAGTAATAGGCCTACTGGGGATATTGGAGTCGCCAGGTGGAAACTTTTTAGATTTTATGAAGGTAAAATATTGAATGCTTCCACCAACATGTTTATTAGGAATCCAATCTGGAATATTTTTGGTTTTTTATAAGTTTCTATGGTTGTTTTAAATACTAATGAGTCTATAAGAGCTTTCTAGGAAACTATGAACTCAGTTTTCCCACCGTGATCGCCATTATGTTGGTGGCGATGAAGTGGCTAATAACCACTGGATATTCTTGAAGACAAGGGATTTTATAGAGTCCTAAGGTGTACTTAGATTGTCACTAACTCAGAAACGTCCCACCGTGATCGCCATTATGTTGGTGTCCTGTGTTTTCATAGATTGGAAAATAAAAAGACAAGGAAACATCAGAACCAATATTTAGAGTTCCAGGATCTAGTCCTCCTGTTCTCAGAGAGGGATCTCTCAAATTATTTGTTTTGCAAAGGTTTATCTTGTGTGCTTTGAGTATTGGTTTTAGACTAGTTATTAAGTGCAAGCATTTGTTTGTTTGTTTGGTTGAATGACATAGGATAGCATGAAAGGTCTAGGAAAGATATCTAGAAAGGACAAATTTTAGATTCATTGGGCAATGGAGACAAGAAGGGGTTTATGAAAAACTCATCAATGGATATGGGATATCATAGGGAAAATCTAACTTCGCCACAGGATCCTTTGGTTTTGTAAATGAGATGGACATCAATGATTTGGAAAGAGAAATTGAATTCTCAACAAAGGGAATTTGAAAACATAACTTGAACAATAAAGAGGTATTTGATAGACAGGGCTAACCATAAATTCTACAAACACACTTCAAGAAAATAATAACTTCAAGGCAACTTTCAAAATGAAATCTAAGATTCGGGAGCACGTCCTATTTCCTCAAAGATTTTATTTCAAATGACTTAGAAAACATGAAAGATTCACTGATAATTGCAGTCATAGAAGAGGGAACACCTAAAAACATCTATGATCACAAATATAAATACCTTTAAAACAATTGTTCAAGCAAGGACAAAGGGCATGATCAGAACAGACCTTCTTGGGTAACTATAAACAATGGTACTTCAAAGGGAGACTTCAAAAATAGTTTTCAAGTGGCAGCAGACAAGCAGGGAGAACCATAAATCATGCTGAAACCAACTATTTGAACTATTAGAGAAATAAACAAGCATGAGGACTAAAGAGAGAGATTAAAGACTCTAAAATACCTTAGCAGAAGAAAATATAAAACAGTGAAGGATGAACAGGTCTAAGATGCTTCTAGGAGTCATTTATTAGTCTAAAACTTTCATCCTACTGTACTGACCATTTATGGAACAAAATGAAAATAGGAGAAAACATCAAAAAGTTCAGAATACTTCACCAACATCCAAGCTCATGGATCCAATGATAGAGCCTTCTCAAGAACGAGCATGTTTCAACATCATCAAGCTTCCAAGACTTCAATTTCTTCCTCGACTTCAGACAGACTATGTATTATTTCAAAGAGTTTCAGTATTACAACTAGTGAACAATCAACCTATATCTCATCTTATTCAGAAGTATTTATAGAAGAATGAGAAGGTGGAAGAGTTTTAGGATTGAAGTGTAATAAATTCTACACTAAATGCAACTCCTTGCCTTGAAAACCATGCAAGGCATAAGGTAGGAATGCATTGAATTACAACTCTGTTTTATTTACTCTGTTTATGATTTTTAAGGCTTAAAGGGTAAAAATATTGACTTCGAGGCCTATTTATCCTTTACCATAACTTCACTGACAGTTTAAAATATCTTCTTTTGTTTGGAATAACTATTCAGCTGTATTTAGACAAATATCTTCTATTCTGGAAATAACTATACCTTCTTTTCGATTTATTGAGGCTGCAGGTGGATTTTGGTAGCTGGAGAGGATTCAATTAGCCTCTTTGATGTGGCTCTGAGGTGTCCTTGGACTAATACTTTCCATCTATTTTTCCTAAATCACCTTTAATCTACCTTTGATCTGTGTTTTAGGCATGATCAGGCTTAATTCTTATATTCTGGTCTTCATACTCTGCTGACTGTAGATCAGGCATTTGATTTTCTGAGTTAATGCCTTAATACTTTTAAAAACTCTGATTTAAACCTTTAAAACCTAATACTCTTTGGTCTCCTGTCTTCAATGCTGATTTTATTTAATAAAAGGACTTTGACTGTGTTTTTGCTGTGTTGCAGGTGCGCGAAGGGTTTTTATAATATTACCAATGTTCATGAGTCATGGTTAAAATTGTTGTTCAAACCCTGTATATTCATTTCCTTCATTGATAGTGGCTCGGGGAATTGTCATCCCTAGCCTTTTGTCTCATTTAAAAACAGTGGAAAAACCTTTATAACCTGCAAAAAACGAGAAAAGTTAAGAAAAATCCGTGAGGGATAGGTTTAGAGAGCACTGAGTGTGAGAAGAAATCGTGGCCGTTGATCTAGATAAATCGATGATCAAGATCTCTCGATGGGTTGATGGGGAGGCATTCGGATGAAAATGAGGATCAAATTAAGTCTGGGGCGTTGATCTAGATTGATCAATGGCTGAGATCAATTCAGAATTTTATAATGCGGAGGGGGTAACATTATAATAAAATCGAAGAAAATGTAATACAAACAGGAGAAAACCTTTATCAGAGGTGAAAAAAGGTTTAAATGGAGTTTGGGCATAATTTTGAATGAGGTCCATTAGATTACGGCATCCGATGGTGGAGATTTCCCGATAAGTTATTTGGTCAGGTAGATGGAGGCAGATGTATTTGAGACGAGGATATGATCTGAGCCGTTGGATGTTATGAAATGGATTGCAGAGATTTAAATAAGTAGATGCAATCTAAAGGGGAAAGGTGGTTTGGCGGAAAACCAAAATGTTTTGTGCATGGCTCTAAGTTGGTTTCAATATTTTCTTGAAAGAACGCGATATAGGTCTGCACTTGACACCTGTCCTTTCAATGCCTCCCATATCGCGTAAATTTTTGGCATTAACATTCAGGCACGAAATTACGCGATATGGAGTCTCAACCATCAGATGAAAGGTGGAGAGATCTGACAGTGGGAATGAGAGTGCGATGGGGTAAGATGCGTTGGTGGAAAAGGTGGGCAGGGTCAAAGACGGTTTAAACCTTGACCATTGGATCATGGAATGGACATTTGAGATCTGTTGATGGAGGAGAAAAGAAAAGGGCGGAGGTGAGCCATCGGGTTCATTGTGGACCGTCAGATCTTCAGCATGGACAGTCAGGATCAAAGGTAGGAGCGCTAGTGCTTCAAAGGGGAAGAAGGTTAGATGGATGGGCGGAATATATCCTGGTTGTTGGATCTATAGAAGAGATCACTAGGATTGCATCGGAAAAATGATTCGGGACTTGGTGGACAGACAGAAAATGGGCGATGCGATTAGATTCTGACAGTCGGATTGGAAGGGGAATTAATGGCTAGGATTGAATCGACGGGCACGGGTGATGGGCTTATGAGCAGAGTGTGATTATACCTCAGCTGTTGGATCTATGGGAACAAACGGTCGAGATTGGATCGGAGATCACAAAATTGGAGGAGGCAAAGGGATGGCACTTCAGGTTTTGCGCAATGTGATTAAATGCCAACCGTCAGATCTGGGAGTAAGATCGATGGTCAATATTCAATTAGAGGGGTAATGGAGGAATTTTATGGGCACAATGTGACTTTAGCGTTGGTCGTTGGATCTATAAATATCGACGGCAGAGATTGGATATGGGGTTGAAGGGAGAAAACTCATCGCATCGGAGATTTTTGGAAGAACAAAGGAAAAACATTAATAAAAAGCACCGACTTGTGATTTGCGATTAGGCCTTAGTGCTTGGTCTCGGCTTTAGGTTTTATGTGGGAAAGGGGCATGGGGTAAGGCCAAAAGGGGCTTAAGGCCTTATAGAAAAATGAAGGTTTTTAGGCCAAAATGAGGGTTTTTCAGAGGTTTTTGAGGGTTCCGATAAGGTTAAAAAAGGAGTTTTAAACCTTATGAAAGGGAATTTATGAATGGAATGAAGGAAAATGAGGGAAATGGAGGAATTTTATGAAGAAAAAGGGGATGAAAATGGTTTATAAATGGATGGAAGGAGGGGAAAATTGAAGGGAAAAAAAGGGTTTTTTTGAGCAGTCTTTCTCCTTGCAAACAACAGATTTTTCAGGTTTATGAGGGAAACAACAGTGAATATTAACTAAAAGATTAGTTATCTTCATAAAAAACCTCAAATATGATAGGTTTTCAAAGGGAATTATCTTTTGAAGTTTTGAAGAACAAAATTAGCCACTTTTTGGTATAACAGAATTTATTAGTGGCTAACACGAGTGAAGGGCGCTATGGAAGGAGTCTGGTACGAGTTGCCTTACTTGGTGATAGAAGATGATTTGATCCATGTCACAGTAGATGGGTCACCGGCGTGGTTGAATCCACCAACCCAGCCGCGTATCCCCACAGGAAAATCGACAAAGAAGGCCACTGAAAATCTTACTGAAACACTATTGCCCATAGTGACAGACAAGCCTGATGATAAGGAGCAGACCCCAATGATAACAGGAGAAGAAACTAACACCACTGTGCTAGAAAATAATGGCTTTGCATCCAAATAAACTGAAGTATCCACATCCAAAGGCACAAATCACAATGCGCAGACCAAGGCCAGGTCAAGGAAAAAGCAGAAGCATTAGAACCAAACAGGACAAGAGGTCTTGACACTGATGGAGGACGATCTCAATGATATCACAAGCACAATGACCATTGCACAGGAGGATCAATGGACGGACATGGAGGTCCAGTATAAATCTGCATTGGAATTTGTCCAAGTTGGCCTACAAGAGTTGAAAATGCAAGCGAACCAGATCCAGGCAAGCGTGATTCAAGTGAGCCGAACCAGTGCACCTATTGGCAATGTACAACGTTCGGACATAGCACTGCCATCATCCATGGAGGGGTGATTTTTCCATATTACCCTACCAACATTTCAAATGGATGTGATCCAGCATACTCAACTTACTAGTACAGGTGATGTGCATATTAATGTTGTTGTGTGGCCTACAGGAAATCTTCATCTTCTAGACACAGTCATTACTAATGAGTTGTAGTACAAAAAAGCAACCGCACATACGTAGACCCATGATTCACAGAAACAGGCTGCATAAGTGCATGAGAAGTAGTGGTAGGCAAAGGCGACATATCAAGAAGTAGAAGCCCAACACGCTACACTAGAAGCCAGGATCAATCAAGTATGCTAGGATATTCCAGTGGTCGTGGCCACCTCTGAACCTACAGAGAAGTTGAATGGACTAGGTGCTCCAATCAAGGTTGCACACATGGAAGCTCACACCATTCGAGATGAGTATGAGAAGCTAATCATGGATCTTCAACCCAAGCTTCAGCTAGAGACACCGCCAGAGGTCCACGCCAAGGGAGCAACAGAGGTGAAGTAGGCCCAAGAAAGTGTCATTGTTGCAGTCACTGAGTGTGACCACTCTCTAGTTGAGGCCATAGACATTTGGGCCTCTATCCAGAATGATCTGGTCGTGCAACAATTGTGTCACACATTTAGTACTGAGGAAAAATAGTTCAAGTAAATACGCATAGTAGCACCCAAATTAGTGGTTCAGCAAAGACTTGCTCGTATGCAATAAGGCTATAGACTCTAGGGAAAATTTTCAGATTTGCGTCGAAAAGAAAAAATTCTTACAGAAAGAATGAAACCAAGGGTATACAAAGCAGTACAACTCTCGCAAACGCTGGAAAAAAAAATCAAGATCATCCATCAAAACCAACACAATGTGGAGATGGTCATTGAAGGGCACACAACAGACAAGATGGCTCAGCAAGCGTAGGGTGCAGTAGTGCAGAGCCTAGAGTTAGTGCTCCCTCTCTAAAATTATGTAAAGAAACTCTCAGATAAAACCATGGATACAGCCGCAGTGCCTCAGTGACTCAAGAAGAGTCACATTTTTGTGTTGGGGCCTGTTGGAGCGGGGTCCCCTTAGGCACAACCTTGAATTCTCTTTTTTGTATGTTTGTATGTGTGCGCTGCGCAGGGGTAGTCAAAGGGATTTTTGCCCCAATTTTGTGATATTAAGCTTATATGTAAAGTATGAGTCTCAAAACATGGTTTAAGACCATATTATCTGTGCACTAGGCATATTATAAATAGATAGCATTTTTCTAAGCTAAGTAGTTCGATTAAGCTATGAGATATTGATATTCGAATAATATCTACGTCTGTAAGGGTTTTGGGGTTGGGTAAAAGGCTCATGCTAGTTGTGCACGTGTAGACCTAGTCCTAACTATGTGTGGAATTTGCTAGTTGTGTGCACGTAAGGGATAGTAAGGGTTTTGTAAGGGTTTTTAAAGGAAAAGTTGATGTATTGACAAATTTGAAGGATTAATAGAAGTAATAGTTTTGGTGAATGCTCTGTGTTATGTATCTAATTTTCTACTTTTTATTGTTATATGATGGATTATCCAGCTATAATTCCCATTTATGTTGTTCAGGAATCTTATTTTATCAAGAATCCAAATATATAAGTGATACATTCTACAAGTCAATACCAATTGTTGTGTATTGGATAATGTTTATCCTTGCCACATTAGCAACAACAATTGTGAGACAAGCATTAATTTTTACATCCTTCTCAATTATAAAACAACCAATGGATCTTGCATGTTTCGAGTCAGGATTGTTCATATGTCACAAGGTAATGAGGCTCAGGTTTACTCACCAAAGATTAACTATGCCATCATGCTTCTTTGCCTTGTTATTGTGGTGGGTTTTAGGTATGGGCTAGAAATTAGAAATTCCTTTGGTAAGTACTTATTTATTCATTTCTTTATTTTTGAAACAAATATACCTCATATTTTATTAGTGCACAAAACACAAATACTTTACATAATCTTACATCACCAACAAAATTAGAGGAATGGACATTGTCCCACCTTAAAAAAGGCAAATATGACAAGTCTGCCTACTTTGGCTCCATATTTAAGAGAGTAATGGAATTTTGTGATGCAGGGGTTTTCGTGGTTTGGGTCATTATTATAATTACAACATGTTTAGTGAAATTTGTCGTGCTCGTCATTTGGAACATATACATTTTATTTATAGTAGAATTCTTCATTATTTTTGGCCTTTTAGAAGGCGTCTACATGGTTACCATGTTGAATAAAGAATGACAATGAGGTTGGGCGCCCTTTGTAATTTCAGAAATATTCCTTACCATAATGCTCTCTTGGAATCATGGAAGACATAATAAGTACAAATAGGAACTGGAAAGAAAAATGCAGCTAGAATATTTGCATGCATTTTTGGACAACATGGATATTTCTTGAGTACCAATAGTCTATTTCCTCTTCTCTAATATTATGTATGTTTTACCACCAATTATCAAACATTATGTCACTAATGTCATCTCACTTATAAAATTTCTAATTATTCTCAACACAAGATTTTGTTATGTGAAGACAGTGCTTTCTAATGAGAGGGTTGTAAAACATGGACCAAAGGGTGTGTATCAATGTTTAGCTCAATGTGGTTATATGGATCCACCCAATGTGGAAGGACATGAATTTCTTAATCATGTTATTTGAAGCATAAAATACCATGTCATATCCAATATAATTTCCCCTCCAACAAATGTGGATATTGAAATGGTGGAAGCCAATTTTTTAGCATATCATGATGAACTAAGTGAGCTTGAATTAGCCATGAGTAAAGGAGCTATATTTTTCACGAGAATAACCATAATGAGAAAAGTAAGAATACCAGTGGTTTTCAAAGGTTTGTGTTAGAAAATCTATACAAGATACTTCATGGAATTTTTAGGTCATCTATTTCAACCTTGAACATCCCACCTACCCAATTGTTTCAAGTGGGAATGTTGAATGAAATGTAGACCTACTTAAACATTATATTACATCATGCATTGTAAGAATGTTATAATATTTTTTCTAGTTTGAAATGATTTTTTTTATTATAGTTGTAATGTTTACCCTAAGATGTCTTTGAAAGTTTGGACCAAAAGTTTAACATGGATATTATTTGTGTTAACTTGCCCAACAAATCACAGAGGTCAATAGTTTTGAATTTTTATGCAGGAATTCCAGTTATGTATTAGAAATAAGTAAGGGTAGATTTCAGCACCCTGAGAAGAGTAACCATATATATGTTTTCATTATCTATTCACATTGATTTTATTGAAATATTGCATGGAAACGAAATATAGTTGGAGTCTTTGGGTATTTTTTTGGGAATGTGCCTTTTTTTTTTCCTAAATGAAACTCATGCATATTTAAATAGTTTTGATCCAGTCATGCCATTGCAAGTGGCAGCATGTAAACTCAAGTTCACATCTGTCAATGGTATAGTTAACATTCAATGGAGCTATGGTCCACCCACATGTATGGTTAACCATTGGAGAATTTTTTCTTCTATGATGCAATTTTCCAGCCAACTGTCATACATTATTTATTGTGTTGCCTTTTTCTTTCCATTCATTTTCACAAGTTATCTAATTTCATTTTTTTGATTACATGAAGCAATGCTTCAATATTATTGGTTGAATTTTAAGTGCATTAGGTTTTATGTGGAGTCCACTTCTACTTTTACCTATTTTTAAAGTAAGAGTTAAACAAGTTTCTTGGCTTAAAAGACATTTATTGATAAAATTTTGGTTCAAATTTTAGTTGTATTTTTTTCTGCACAAATATTTAAAGTTGTTATCCATGGAAGTTTGGTTTAGAAACTCTGAGATTTTTCCTTTCTATCCTATGGTTGGAAGGTATAAACAACAAGTTGGAAAAGTATAATGGTGTTTCCAAAATGGTCATGCTCTGAAGCCCATGGTAATACATATCAATGATGAGCATGTCTCAACGTCTCTATATGCATTAGATTGCTTCTTAAGCAACAAATGGGATCATCACCCTATAGCCCCTAGTAATGAGTTTCATGAGTAATTATGTTGATCAGTGATTTGTAGTAGATTAGTGGTGAAGTGGCTTGTAGCATTATTTTTGGACTCTATAAACCATTTAGAGCCTCATTGATTATGTATTTTGTTATTGATATGTATCACACTTGGTGATTTTTTTATATCTTCACCCTTACATTGTATATATATATGAGAAAACTTGGAATATTTTGTCTCTAATGGTTTGGAATCATGGTTTGAAATCTTTAAAATGTATATTTATTTCATTAGAAATTAATTTTATGCATTTTTTTCAAATCCAATTTGAAACCTGGTTAGACAGGTGGTTGGTTCAAAGCCTCTGGTTTTAATTATATGAATATATATGAACATTGTGTTTACTCTTGAGTACATATTGTGGTGTAACTAGAGTTCATGCATAAGAGTGGGTTATGAATTTTATATGCATACACATTCTAATTAACTTTGTTATTTATTCTCGAAACTACACAACATGAGTGGAAAATTTGTGTTCAACATATTTTCAAAAGATCTATTTAGAAATTGAATTAATATTTTGTAAGGGGGTAAATATGGAAATTGTACTTATTGCAATATGCTTCTCAAATTTAAATTTGTTTTTATTGTCTTTTACTGATTTTCATTGTATGTTATTATTTCCAGTATACATTATGCTTTGTGATTAAAATCTTTCAGTGAAAATCACATCAAAATATATTAGGTCGATGCGTTTAGAACCAGCCACTGTGGTTCATCATCAGGACAAGATGGAAAATCTGATCAAGTAACCCCTTTAAATAGAAAGTATAGCTCCCACTAGTCGTTTGTAAAATAACAACAAGTTTGACTCAAATAATAAAAATTAATTTATTTTATTTTTATTTTATTTCAAAAATAGTAAACCAAATGATTAAAGTTTATAATCTTAATTTTATATATTTATATTTATTTTAATAAAATAATAATTATTAATTTAATATATTTTTAAAGAATAAAATAAATGTTTTCTATTTATATATTTTTCAGAATAATAATTATTTATTTGTTTTTATTATTATTGAATAAATTAAATGTTAAAAATAGTTAAAT
Source organism: Pinus albicaulis (assembly GCA_034641835.2). Lineage (NCBI taxonomy): Eukaryota > Viridiplantae > Streptophyta > Pinopsida > Pinales > Pinaceae > Pinus > Pinus albicaulis. The sequence goes on along the minus strand of CM076582.1, from coordinate 226,182,759 downwards.
AATATTTAAATTTAATATATATATATATATATATATATTATTTTTATTTTATTTTAAAAAGAGTAAACCAAATTATTAAAGTTTATAATCTTAATTTTATATATTTATATTTATTTTAATAAAATAATAATTATTAATTTAATATATTTTTAAAGAATAAAATAAATGTTTTCTATTTATATATTTTTCAGAATAATACTTATTTATTTGTTTTTATTATTATTGAATAAATTAAATGTTAAAAATAGTTAAATAATATTTAAAGTTTGAATATATATATATATATATATATATATATATTAAATGCTATGTGATTCAAAGCTCATCAAACAGTTATCTTTTATAATAATAAAATTAAATAAATAAATAAAAATAAAAACAAAAAATAATAAAATGAATAAATAAATAAATTAAATAAATAGATATAAAATAAAATAAAGATATTATTAAAAATAAAAATAAAATAGATAAAATAAATAAATAAAATAATAATAATAATAATAATAATAATAATTAAATTAAATTAAATTAAATAAAAATAAAATAATTTAAACTTTTATAAAAGGTTTTTAGGAATGAAGGGCAGGAATCCAGCATCTGCTAATCATCCACCCATCATCTCCGTTGAGGTTAACTGGTCTCTTTTCGATTTCCAGGGCTTCTCTCAACTTGCGGTGGCAGAAATGGTCAATCCTCGCAATAACCTCAACATCTTCAATGCAAATGTGATGATTTTTCTTCTCAGCATGCTCCGCTAGCGCAGAGGAGCGTGATCTACTATGCTTCAGGTCAGCTACATGTTCCTTAATTCTTTGACTAATTGATCGACCAGTTTCACTAATGTAAGGGGTCCCACAAGAACGCGGAATCAAGTAAACACCCTTACCATCCTTTAGGCAAATCGGGTCCTTAACCGATCTAAAAGAACTCCGAATGGTGCAGGAGGGCTTAAAGGTTGAGGAAACATTATGTTTCTTTAGAATCCTGGTGATTTTATCTGTAGTACCTTGGATAAATGGAAGGTGAACTCCAGATAACCGATCACAGGGATCTTTCTTACCCTTAGGACCTTTTTCAGCTTTTCGAAAAGCTTTAAGACATTGACTCGTGTTATAATCATTTTTGTTAAAAACTTTAAGAAGATGATCCTTTTCACCTTCAAAGTGGTGTTCATTAGAGATTCTAAAGGTTCTAGTGGCTAGGGTGCTGAGAACACCAAGTTTCTGAGCAGGGAAATGGTGAGAACTAGCATGTAAATACTGCTCAGTGTGCGTCTTCTTTCTAAAGACCTGATGAGAGAGAGAACTATCATCATTCCTAGAAACGAGGACATCAAGAAAAGGCAAGCTAACATTATCTTCGAAATCCATGGTGAACTTAATGAAGTCATATTGATTATTAAGATGTTGGAAGAAAAGGTCCAATTTCTCCTTCCCATGAGGCCAAACGACACAGGTGTCATCAACAAATCTTTTCCAAAGCTTAGGTTGAAAAAGAGAAGAGGAGAGGGCCCTAGATTTAAAGTCTTCCATGAACAGATTAGCTACCACTGGGGAAAGGGGGGAGCCCACGGCCACACCACAAGTCTGTTCAAAGAATTCACCCTCGAAACTAAAGAAGGTCGAGGTTAGACAAATTTCAATAAGATGAGCAGTATCAGGATCCGTGACCCGAGAAATGGCATCGATCGCTTCCTTAATGGGGATGCAAGTATACAAGGACACAACATCAAAACTCACAAATCCATCCTCACAATCCAACTCCAAGTCTTTCAAATAATTAATAAAAGAGCATGAGTCTTTAACAAAGGAGGAGGTCTGACCTACAAGCGCTTTAAGCTTAGAGGCTATAAATTTAGCGAGTAGATAAGTTGGACCACCTATGGTGTTGACAATAGGGCGAAGGGGAACTCCATCCTTATGAACCTTAGGAAGCCCATAAATCCTCAGAGTGAGGGGGTTAGTTTCAATAAGCTTTTTACTCAAAGATCCAACCGTGCTACTTGATTTTATGGCCAAAGCAACCTGTTTTGAGACTTTTTTAAGGGGATTTTTGTCCAACTTCTTGTAGCTCCCACTATTAAGAAGGTGATCCAACATCTTATTACGATAATCCTCTTTGTTTAAAATAATCGTAGCACCTCCCTTATCTGCCTTAAGAACAACAATGTCACGGTTATTGTTTAAGGATTTAAGTGCCTCAAACTCTAGCTTGCTGATGTTGCTCTTAGGGGGCTTAGCTTTTCTAAGGATCATGGCACAATATTGCCTGATAGTGTCTTTAGTAGCATCATGTAAATCTCCAATTCCAAATTCAATATCACAAATTATGTCATGAATAGGGATTTTCCTAGGAGCAAGAGCAAAATTAAGACCCTTCTCTAACAAACTAAAGACATGTTGATCAAAAGAAAAACTTGAGAGATTAATAACAGTCTTATTGGAGGTACTAATATTGTTGTTAAAATTATTAATTTTGAGTTTATTATAGTTATTATTATTATAGTTACTATTCCTATTATTATTTTTGTTATTGATATCATTTTTATTAATATTAAAATTATTATGGTTGTCAATATTATTACTATTATTATTCAAATTGTTAAAACCAAGTTCAATATTATTACAATTATTAATATAGTTATTATCTTTATCATAATCACCATTATTTATGGAATTAGAAAGAAGAGAAATCGAAGGTTCAGAGGTGGAAATTCGAGGACGATTAAGGCTAACTGAATCTGTACCTTTTAAGACATCACCCGAGATAGAAATATCATCAACCAACCTAACGTTTGAGGCTGAAAGAACTCCAATATTTCTTAACATAGAAGAGGAGGCAGTAGAATTATGTACTTCATATCGACTGAGCATGGCTGACTAACCACCCACACTTGCTACCACAACCGTTGGAGAAAGATCAACGTTGGAAAAATTAATTGTCAAATGAGGAGGGACAGGAGATATCACATCGAACTGCAAACTTCCGGAAACAAGAGACCGAGGAGACCCTAGATCCGCCAACGCCATCTCAGATGCCGACGTAGATTTAGGATTAAAGGCCGATGTATGAACAGAAGTTGATGCAGATTGGAGATCTGCTGGAGAACATAACACATCCACCTCACCTGAATCTTTAAATATAGTACCATACTCAGATAAAGGAGACGACTGCATAATTTCCGTCCTATCATCAGGGACAGGTCTGGATGCAGAATTTGAACGAGTCGAATTAGAACACAAATCCGCAGTAAGGACAAGAGACCGTAAAGCTTCAACTTGATTTCCATTAACCCTACTGCTGGATGCGCCTCTTATCTCACATAAAGAAGATGAATCTTTCGATAATTTCCTTACATTATGCTTTTTTTTACACCACTAACACTGGGAAACCTTCATTTTCGGGTAAATGGACACATAATAATTGTGTGTATTTCTATTTACCAGGTTAAGTGATTACTAAAATTATCTCAAATTCCTAAAATCAGGAAGTTTCAAACTTCAACAATGAAGCCAAATTATATCTAGAAGCTATTGTAAGGAAATTTAATTTTGAGGATGCCCTTGAAGTCAAAAGAGTCCAGAATGTGACAAATCATGATGTCAAAGTTTTCAAGTATATTTTGAAAAACAGGTTTGAAGCACATCCATAAATAAGAAAGGTTTGAAGCTCATGTTTTATTTATATATGCTAAAATTGAAAGACGCTCTACAAGTGAAGGTCCTTGCTTTGGAAAATTTTTTAGTCTTAATTAGTATTTTTTATTTTTTTCCCTAAAGGAAACCTTAATTTTGATTTGGGGGGGCGGGGGGTGGCGAGAATCCAAGGGTTTCTTCCCCACATTTGTTGATGGAATCACCAATAAACCTGTCAACTTAACCTAGTGCACCTCATCCAGAGGGATTTAAACTGAGCACCTTCGAGCATGGAACTAGCCAATTGCCCATACATTGGTTACAAAGGTTGGGTTAACCCCTTACGTTCAATCTGTTGTCACTCTCTAATTTTAGCTAGGTTTTGTCAGCTAAACTACGGAGGTAACCATTTCTAACCTTCTTTGGGATTGAATTATAGCCCTTCAATCCAGAGGGGGGATCCCTCTCAAATCTTCTTTCATATATGTACAATAAAGCTCAGACATAGGCTAGATTTGTGGTAGTAAGACAAGATGAGTGGTAAGACAAAAATGAGCAGACCATTGGGCTATGGAGTCATGAATGTTAAGCTTGAATTAGGGTTTTAGTGATTAGTGATAGCACTAATGGAAACATAGGCAATAGAGTTGATGTTTTTTCAAACAAAGATTGGTCATTTTATTAATATATAGAACAAGCACAAAAAAAATAGAGTGTTGTTTCAAAGCACTTGAAGAAGTGAATTCCGTAAATCTTAAAGTCAGTAGTACATTACTAATTATAAAGCATGAAGAATGAATTTTGTAACTATTTTTAAAAAGTATATGAGATGCAATCATCACTGAGCATCTATGAGACGAATGAAGTGAAAATTTATGAGTAAAGAAAGAAACTATTTGATGTAGGGAAGAGAAAGCATAAGGAATAGGAATTTTTTGTAACATCAAACATTTATAGATTTGAAAGAATAATAATAAACAATGAAAAAACATGGCTGACTGAATCTCTAGTGTGGGAAAGAAACTTCTGCACTGAATAACACCTTTCATTAATATCCATAAACATTGCACCAAGGCCTTCTACAAAGGAGTTGAACCTCATTTTCAATCTAATAACACTAATATATATAAAATAGGCTCGCAGGACTTCCTCTCCTAATACAAATTGAAAAATAAATCCTAATATAACAACTATTACATGAGAAATCTTTGAACTTGCTCCACCTAAAGAAATTCTAGACTAATTAAGCTACAAGAAGCATGTTGCTAACATCTCGAAGATCTGATCTCGAGAAAGTTGAAGAAGAGTGAAAGTCTTCGAATAGGTTGAAGTAGAAGACTTCTATTTGACTTAGATTTTTGTTTTTCATAGATATCCCTGATTGAAATACCTTCCTCATGCTTTCTAAGAATCATCCTTTTCCCTTTGAGATGGCTAGTTCTGGAACCTTTTGCCATATCATCCCCTACCCTATCACTTTTCCACTCTTCAGTGCTGAGTCACCTTTGGTGGCAATTCCCTGATACTGGAAATTTCTGCAGAAATACCTGAGAGACTATTATTTCAATTTATATCATATGTGGACCTCTTCAAACATCATCAAAGTTGTACTACCCATATATTTCATGGTTATCACAAAGAACCAATAAGGGAGTATTTTCCAACAATCAAACTAATGAAATTTTTTTAACTTGTTTCTCCTGTATTTCTCTTTACTTAGCTATAGTATCAAGTGTAGATACACTTTAGAAGGATTTTGGAAAAAATACCCATCTCTTTCACTTCTCATAGGTGTGAGTGCCCTCAACAACCCTAGGAGTCTTTCAAATCTAAGTTATCCTGCTGGAAGAGCCAACCTCCATTGGTTTTTTTTATATTGATGGTGATGGTGTGCTATGCATGAAAAGAGGACTAGTGGTGGGCGTGGGTCCATTAGAAGTTTGAATGGTTACCCCAGGAAGTCATTTAATAAAATAACGGTTTTTGGCATGTGTCAGGATGACAGTGGAGGGGAGCGCACAGGAAGGAGAGTGGTAAAATGGGTTGGTTTGGCGGATTTTTTTTTGGGAGGGTAAGGAGTGGTAATAGGTTTGTGAAGGGGTGGTGTGAAATGATTAGGGGATGACACGTCGATGTCAGAATAGCCAGAATGACTGATCCATAGGATCATACCTAAAATTCCTTATTGCATTTGAACTCATCTTGGAAATAGTGAAATCACCTAGAATCTTCTCAAGCTACTGATATTCAAGCAGTGGAGTCACCATGAATTTTTTATTCTTCTGCATCCTTTGAGAGTGAAGTCGCCAGGTGAAAGGTACCCAACCTTCTCATGCTTGATTTTTTCTCACCTTCAACAATCAGATCTAGACTTTGTCGTTCTTCCCGGGGAATATTTAACCTTTGGTCCCCGACACCAGCACCAAGATGTTATCACTCTATAATTTTAGCTCGGTTGTGTCAGCTAAAATACAAAGATAACAATTTCAAACCTTTTTTGGGATTGAATTCTAGCCCTTCAATCTAGAGGGGGCTCTCTCTCAAATCTGCTTTCAGATATGTACAATAAAGCTCAGATAGAGGCTAAATTTGTGGTAGTAGGACAAGATGAGTGGTAAGACAAAAAGGAGCAGACCATTGGGCTATGGAGTCATAAATTTAAAGCTTGAGTTAGGCTTCCAGTGACTACTGATAGAACTCATGGAAATAGAGGTAGTAGATTTGATGTTTGTTCAAACAAAGATTGGTCATTGTACTAATAGATAGAACAAGCAAGAAAATAAATAGAGAACTATTACAGAGCACTTGAAGAAGTGAATTCTATAACTCTTAAGGTCAGCAGTACATTACTAATTACAGAGCACGAAGGATGAATTATGTATTTATTTTGAAAAATAAAATGAGATGCAATCAACACTCAACATCTATGGGATGAATCTAGTGCAAATTTCAAAGTAAAAAAAAACTATTTGATGTAGGGAAGATAAAGAATTAGTAATATGAATTATATGTAACATCAAACATTTGTATATTTTAAAGAATAATAACAAACAATGAACACACATGGATTATTGAATCTCTAGTGTGAGAAACAAACTTCTGCACTGAATAAGACCTTTTATTAATATCCATAAACATTGTACCAATGCCTTCTACAAAAGAGTTGAACCTCATTTTCAATCTAATAACACTAATATATATAAAAGACACTCATAGGCCTTTCTCTCCTAATACAAATTTACAACTAAATCCTAATAAAACATTTATTACATGAGATGTCTATGAAATTTCTCCACCTAAAGACATTCTAGACCAATTAAGCTACAAGAAGCATGTTGCTGACATTTGGAAGATTTGATTTGGAGAAATTTAAAGAAGAGTGAAATTCTTCAAATAGGTTGAAGTAGAAGACCTATATTTGGCTTAGAATTCTATTTTTCATAGTTATCTCTGATTGAAATACCTTCCTCGTGCTTTCAAATACTTGTCCATTTCCCTTTGAGCTGGCTAGGTTCTAGAACCTTTTGAGATATCATCCCCTGCCATGTCATTTTTCCACTCATAAGTGTTGAGTCACCTTTGGTGCCAATTCCCCTGATACTGGAAATTGATGTTGAACTTCCTGAGAGAATGTTATTGCGATTTAAATCATAGGTGGACCTATTAAAAAATATTCAACACTGTACTACCCATGTCTTTCATCGTTATGACAGAAAACCAATAAGGGAGTATTGTCCAACAATCAAACTAATGAAAATTTTTTAACCTTTTTCTCCTCTCTTTCTCTTTCCTAAACTATAGTATCATGTGTCGATACACTTTTGAACGATTTGGGTGAAAATACTGTCTCTTTCTCTTCTCATTGATTTGAGTGACCTCAACAACCCTAAGAGCCATTGAAATTTGGGTTTTCCCGCTAAAATAGAAAACCTCCATTGGTTGTGCTGATACTACTATTCATGGTGTGATATGCATGATAGGAGGACTAGTGGTGGGCGTGGGTCCATTAGAATTTTGAACGGTTACCCCGAGAAGTCATTTAATAAACTAACAGTTTTGGCCATGCATCAGTATCTACAACAAGGTTTCTTATGTGCTTTCTACGCCAATTTTTAGTGCATCCATTATTCTTAAGCATAATTCTATCATGAATGAGAGATATGTTGAGAAAGATGCTTTAGATAAGAATTTTAAGGATGTATATGAAACTTTGTGTCAAGATAACCAAGTAGAGTAACTGGATTATCATGTGCATGATAGATTGTTGTATCATCTTGGCAAGATATGTATTCCACAGGCACAAAAATTCAACATCATAAGGGAAGCACATAATTCTCTTATTGTTGTCCATTTTGGTGTAGGTACGACAATGGCACAATTAAACAGTTATTTTTGCAAGCCTCATATGCTTGAAAGTGTGTTATGACAGATTTGTTCCTTTCTTTATTGAGTTAAACCCATGTAATATTGTAAAAGTAGTTAAGTTTTAATTCCGTAACACACACAAAAAATTCTTTCCTTTCATTTCTCAAATGTACGGACCTAGGTGAAATGACATCGTGCGACCGCTTGGTAGTCACTTTACAAGCAATGAATGCAGAGCATTTGGTTGAGCAAGCTCTTCGTCAAGGTGAAAAAATTTCTAGAAGAATTGATCACACCACCCATGAGTAAACTTTTAATAGTTGAGAAATCAAAGTAAGTAGATGATTTGTCTTTATAAACTTGAAGGTTTGATGAAATGTGCAAGTTAATTTTTATGTCTTTAAGGAAATTATGAAATTTGCAAAAAACACATAAATTAATGGTTTTTAACTTAGTTTGTAGCATAAAAACACAGACAATAATACCATATACAATAACAGAAGACAAAAAAATGATGAAGGAGTTCACCTCTCCTGGGCTATATCTCTTGTTTGAGCTTCCAATGATGGGAATCTTTCATTAAGTGTTCAAATATGTGATTACATGGATTTTCGGTGCTCAGAATGTAAAAATAATATCTCCAATGGCTGCAAAATTGTAAAAAACCCTAAGTTGGGCTCTTGTTGGGCTCAATTTTGCTAACAACTAAAGAAGTTATGCTCTAGAGAATTTTTGTTGCTAACTTCTCTACAAACTGCATCGACTTTCTAACCATCGTACAAATCTTCAATTTTCTAAACTTCCAAGCGACGAATTAGCCCGACACTGATGAGATTCATGCCAAATTGGGTGCAAAATATCGCTTCCTTTAAATTCCCAATGATCCCCATGAGCAGATAAGATTGGGCCACATGCCCTATTTTCTGTTGTTGGATCTAAACTTCACACGAACCATTTAACCCTACTCCATGACTGTCCATTTATATTTTTTTGGATTTGTCCCTTTGAGCCCCACAAGGGGGTACTCCACACTCCCTCATTTTAAGTTTCTTGTTTTCCTATCAAGGATGGTGTCTTGATGCAATTCTATAATATATTCAACACAAAAATATTCAATTTAAGGAATTTGAACATTCTCTCTTTGATCTTCAATCAAAGGAGACTCATATAATCTCAAATTTCGAGAATTAACAACTTCATATACTTGCACATATGAAGGAAAATATAACCTGTGTTAGCCACCTATAAAAATTTGTCATATAAAATGGTGGCTAGATCTTTTTGAATCATTTAAAAAAACAATTTTATGCCAAATTGTTAGTTCTTAAAGTCTTATGAAGATAACTTATCCTTTAGTTAATCTTCACTACTGTTTCCCTCATAAATCCTGAGAAATATGTTGTTTTCCTAAAGAAAAAGACTACTGTAAAAACCCATTTTTTCCCTTCATTTTACCCCTCTTCCATTCATTAATAACACCACTTTCATTCCCTTTTTTCTTCATAAAATTCCTCCATTTCCCTCCTTTTTCTTCATTCCCTTCATAAATTCCCTTTGATACGGTTTAAGACTCCTTTTGTAACCTTATCGGAACTCTGAAAATCTTCAAAAAATCCTTCAAAAATCCTAAAAAATAGTCTTTTGCACTAAGGCCTTAAGCCCCTTTGGCCTTAGCCCCAGCTTTTTTCTTCTGCATAAAACCGAAGCTGTAACCCACAGATTAAGCCCATATCGCGCAATCTCAATCAGGATTTTCCATTTCCTCATTTGCCTTTACATTCAAAAACTCCGATGCAATTAAAACCTTTTCTTTTAAAACTCCCGGTCTCCTCGCTTTCTTCACAAAACCATACCCTCGCAATCGGGTGCTAAAACACTATAAAAATCCTGTCAAAACCTTTTTCTCCTTTGTATTTCATAAAAAAAAACTGACTTTCATGATGTTTTAATAAGACCCGACGATATGTTTTAAAAAGAAATCTAGGTCGTCGATCTCTACAAGATCAACGACTGTTGGCCAATCACATCGCAAGTTTCCAACATACCCCCTTTTTTTCCTTCCTGCCGATGTGATCCAGTGATCATTTCCCGAACGTTGATATGCTTTATTGTGCCCAGATCTAACGGTCCATATTGCTCCCCATTCAAAACCCGTCGTTCCGCCTTTGGCCTTCACGATTAAATCCTAACCATCGATCTAGTTTTTAGATCGATGGTCCTCGCTCCATTGCATCACAAAATTTCTTTTGTCCATTCCCTTTCCCTCCTCCCATTGCAATCTCGCGATTTAATCTGAGCCGTTGAAATCCACAAGAACCAACAGCTCCGATTCAATCGCGCTCCGCCACAGCCCTCTGACATTAAAACTCGTCGATTCAATCCTGACCATTGATCTCTCCTAGATCTAATGGCCCGTTCTTAATTGCATTGGCGCATTCCCTTTGTGCCTTCCCTTTGCCTCTACCGATTTGTGACTCTGTGATCAAATTTGGGCCATTCATTTCATAGATCTTATGGTCCAGATCAAACCTGACTTTCTGTTTGATTATTTCATAAACCCGTCAATGTAATTCTTCAGCGAAGATCCATCGTTGATCTCTGTAGATCAAAGGTCCACATTTCGCCCGATTTCCACCCGATCCCCTGCCTCATATTCCTTTCATTACCCCGAGATTAAATCTAAACTGTCCATCACTCAAATCCCACGGTCCTTATTGAACTCGATAGGCCCAACTCCTTTGGGACCTACCTTCCCCCTAGATAGATCTCGACCGTCCATTCCTGAGATCCAATGGTCCATATCTAAACCGTCTTGACCCTGCCCACCATTTTCCGCACATGCATATTATCTCATCGCTCTCTCATTCCTGCCATCGGATCTCCTCGCCTCTCATCCGATGGTTGATATCCCATATCGCGTTAATTTCCCCCCGAACGTTAATGCCAAAAAATTACGCGATATGGGCAGTTTCAAAACGACACTTGTCAAGCGCAGACCCATATTGCGTTGTTTTGGAAAAATTCTAAAACCACTTTGGGGCAGCACGAAACCAGCATTTGTTTCAGCCGAAACCACCTTTCCCCATCATATTACATTTTATCATTTAAAATCTCCACCGTTTGTTCTTTTTATCCAACAGCCCAGATTGCATCTAACCATTAAGACATCGCCCTCCACCATTCTTTCCAGAGATTTCATCAAAGGATCACTGCCGTAGATCTCTGTTCGTTGATATAATCCAATGGCCTAGATCATTCTACGACCCCAAATTTCATTTAACCCCATTTCACCTCCGCTAAAGGTTTTCTCCCATTTCTTTTGCAATTTCCTCCATTCCGCTATAATATCACCCCCGCTGTATTATAAACTCTTGATTGATCTTGACCGTTGATCAATTTGATCTAACGACCCAGAATTTATCTAAATATCATTCATCCAACTAACTCCCCCTTTAACCCCAGCAAGAAATCCTGACCATTGCTTGATTTCATCCAACGGTCACGATTAAATCTGAGTCTCCAAAGTAGTTTAAACCTATCCCCGCAGGATTTTTATAATTTTCACTTGTTTGTGCAGGTTTTTGAAGGTTTTTCCATAGTTTTAAGAAGATATGAATGGCCGGGGATGACGATCCCTCAGGCCGATATCAATCAAGAAAACAAAATTTCAAAGGTTCACATCATGATTTATCCGTGCCTCATGAGCACTGATAACATTATAAGACCCTCTGTACACCTGCGTAGAAACTAAACATAGTAAACCTTGATCAGATAAAGAGTATCAGTGTCAAAGTATAGAATGAAAGAAGAAATGAACAATTTATGGTTTTAACACAGTTTTAAGGGATTAGGGCATAAAATTTTATTAATCAAAAGCCTAATCCACTCAGCTGAAGACCGTATGAAGACCTGAAGACAAATATTAAGCCAAATTAAGCCTAAAACATAGGATTAAAGAAAATTAATAGTGTTTTAGGGAAAAATAATGAGATCTATCAGTCTGAGAAGCCTCCATTGCCACATCAAAGGCTAATTGAATCCTCTGGAATATTTATTTCCTATTTCAAAGATATTTGTTTAAAGACAACTGAACAGTTATTTCAAATAAAAGAAACTTATTACTAACTATCAGCAAAGTTATTATAAAGATAAGAAACAAACCTGAAGTCAATTTTCTCGTCCATTAAGCCTCATAAAGAAGAACAAAGTTATGAAATAGAGATATAGATAGAATGCATTCCTACCTTATGCCTTGCATGGTTTTCGAGGCTAGGGATATTATTAATTGTGGAATTAATGATAATTTAACCCTAGGAACTCTTCCACCTCCTCATTTTCTTTAAAATCCCATTGATGAGTACATTGTAAGGGTTGGTTGCTGAACATTGATGTAATACTTGTGTTCAAAGCTTTCTACATGTAAATAGTGTTCAGAGGCTCTTGAAGCTCTGTTTTGTGATCGAAGAAGTTAGGCTAAGAAGAGAAGATGATTTCTGTACTGAAACATTGGACTTGAAGTATGTAACTAGATTGACATCAATATACAAGCTGGTTTTTGGGATCCTGACCTATATGATTGGTGAAGTACTTCTTACTGTGTTATTGTTTTCCTTTCATGTATGCCATTTTGTTCATTTTTCTATGATAAAGAACAACAAGAAAAGAGTTAGGATTTACTATTTATAGTACCCTTCTCTGACTGATAAGCTTTATCTTCATGTTTTCCTCCAATTGTGTGTTTAAGAATGACTTAAGTTAGGTGTAAACATTATCAAGGAATGTTGGTTTGTCCCTGTCTTGATGTGAAAAGCTTGAAAGGAAGTTCTTGAATTGTGTTTTCATTATATGCTGAGTAGAGTTAGACTGGAAAAGTTTATGGTTTTCCCTGTCTTCTAGTTTCTTTCTCCAAAGGTTATTTTGAAGGTTTCCCTAAGAGTGTGCTGAAGCAGGCTTAGATTTTAATGTAGCTTGCTTGATCTCAAGCTGCACTTTGTTTTCTTATCTATTTTCATCCCTTCTGAAAGTAGTCATGTGGATTGTTGGATTGTTTGTTTGATAAGTTAGCTTTAATACAAGCTTGTCCAAATAATTTTAAGGTTAGCCCTTTCTTTGGTTGGTTTCAAACAATTGCTTAAAAGGGCTTTTCTTGTTTGGAAAGTTGATAAATCCTTGTTGATTTTTTTTTTTTTTTTCCATTTTCTCAACACTTTTAATGTTCCATCCATAATTTAATCTAAAGGATCTTCTGATATAGATGACTTGCCCCTTGGATCACTCTTGAAATTGTTGCACAATTAAACCCTTTTATGACTCCATAGCCCAATGGATTAAGTGTTGTTTCATATCTATCCTATCAACTAAATCTTGTTCTGATTGTTCACACCTTCACCCCTTTGAAACTCTTTCATTTTAGGACTTTCCACTCAATTAAAAATCATGCTCAACCATCCAAAACAAAACAAAAACCCTTTTTCTTAATAACTAGCCTAATATCATACTCAAAAACTTAAAGATAAATCAATATTTGCACTTATAGAGAGATCCCTCTCTAGATTTAGGAGGGCTAGATCCTATAATCCAAAAGTGGTTCAAATGCTGTCTCTGCATCTTTAGTCTCACCAATATTCTATAATTACAGGGAACTAACATTTCTGGCAACTCCAGTTGGGACTTCTGAGTGAATTTCATCTTAGATACCCTTAAGACCTCAAGAAAAACCCTTGATTCAAGAACATTGTTCAGTGCAATATAAGTAGCCCTCTTCAAGCACTACCAAGCAGATGGTAATCATGATAAAACTTATTTGAATCAGTGACAAACTAAGGAACCCTTAGGATTGTCATAAGAGCTTATCAAACCTTGAAGAAATTAGCTAGCTTATCCATAAGAGTAAACTTTCTTTATCTCATCACCATAGCTAAGTGTTGAAATAGATTTAGGACACTCTTAGAAACCATAGAACTGAAATAACTCAGAAAACCAAAAAATATTTCAGATTGGTTTCAAATAAACATGGTGGTGGACCATAAAACATTTTACCTCCAAAAGAGCTAAAAATTTCCACCTAGTGACTCCACAATCCTAAATAGACGTTAAGACTCCACTAGGAAACCCATTATCATCATAACATCACTTAAACTCAGTTAGGAAGACCTTAAAGATAAAAAATTTCATGTTTAAAGATCAGTTAGCCTCTTAAAGATTGTCATATTTCGTTAAAATTTTCTTGTAAGTTGGGTCTGAAAAACATAGCATAGTGGCTCCTAGAAGAGTTCATACTAGAGCCTATCCTGACCCAAATCCTCTTGAGATTGTTGATAACCTTGAAATAATACCTAGGAAGTCTCCTAAGGCCAAATCTTCAACTATTGTCAGACCACTCCATAGAGCTAATTTTGTTCCCGTAAACGTTACAGCTCTACAAGAATCACAAGTTGACTGAAGAAATCCATTTAGAACTAGGTCACTTGATGATATAGATCAGATAGATTTAGAGCCTTCACTTTCATCCCAAGATAGAAGTAAACATCCTGGTAGCAGAGAAACTACTCCACCTAATTCACATTTCATTCATAATTTTGGTTTCTCTCATCTTAGATTTGCTCAAAAATCTCTTGCTGGTCCATCCACATCTGTTATCCACACATCCACTGTTCAAACTACACCATTCCATCAACCTCCTCCACTTGTAAACCCCCCACTTTTTCCACAACCTCCTATCATGGCAACATGGTATGCTCCCCTGGTCCTTCCTTTACCTTTAGTCAATCTTGCATAGGACTATCAGTCCAAGATACCTTTATATGATGCCAATGGTGCTACTACTTCTTCACAACATGTGGAAAATATGAATGACTACTTTGACAAAAATGAGATTGAAGATGAATCTGTCAAACTTATATTATTTTCTCGAAGTTTATGGGGAGAAGCAGGAAAGTGGTTTAAAGGCTTAACCCCTCACAGTATTAATGATCTCCAAGCCTTCCATCAGTTATTCTTAAACAAATGGGAAGTTAAGAAAAACCCTCTCCAAATACTTTTGGACTACAAAAATCTCCAAAGAAATGCTGGGGAAAGTGTTCAAGATTATTGCACTAGGTTCAACAGTGTTTATAATGCCCCTCCCCCAGACTTAAAACCTCCACAAGGCTCAGCTTTAAACAAGTTTCCTAAAGGATTTGATCCTGAAATGGCCTATCAGCTAAGAGAGAGAGATCCTTGGACTCTTGAAGATATGCAAAAAGGAGCTCTTGTGTGGAAGTTAATTTAATGGAGAAAAGAGCAAGAATGAGGAATGAGAAGAAAGTGTCCTTTAGAGAGGAATCTACACCTTCCACATCTAGCTCAAAGATGGAAAGAATGATGGAGTAGATGATGAAAAATATGAGTATACTTGATAGGGCACAAGCAAGTCAAAATCAATCAGCTCTTCAAAATAGAAATCAAAATCAAAATCAGAAATTTAGGAGAAACCAACCTCAAAATAGACCAAGGGAGGATGATCAATAGATTACACCTCCTTTTTGCCAAAAATATGTGAGTGAGGTTGAAGAAACAACTGAAAAAATAGAGGAAGCTGAAATAAACATGTTGGGAGTAGATAATGATACTTTTGATGTTCATTACAATAGAAAAGAAGGTCTTTACACACCATATGATGATAACAGACTAGAGGATGAATATTACTATCAAGACCTGGAAATTGTCATCATAGAAACTCCAAAAGAGTATGACCTTAGGAGTAAAAAGAAGCTGGAGACTCCCAAAATTAAAACCTCTGAAAATCCTGCGAAAAATAGCCCTTTAAACAAAACCAAAGTTACAAAACAGAAAGACAAAACAGTGGTTGTAAATCTTGATAAAAACAAAGAAAAAGACACTCAAATTAAGGAAAAACAGAGTGCAAACCTTAGCAATGTTAGCACCTCAGCTAGTGCTCCTACTAAAACAATTTTGACCAATGTAAATAGAGAGAATAAACAAGCTGATTTTGCTGAGAAAATGGTGGTTAATAAGGCTGAAGAAAACATTGTAAAAAATCAAATTCCTTTTAGTTTAGAGTAGGAAATATCCAAAATAAAAATATATGTTCCTCTTACTGAATTAGCCACCCAAGATGTATATAGATCACAAATTTTGAAGGCTTTTAACATAACAGAAAATAACGACACTGTCAATCTTAATGATGACCAACCAGAGCTCTTATTTGGTCCAAAGCTTGAAGGTAGATATCAAGAAGGACTAGTTCCTCCTTTTTATGTTAATTTGAAGATTAATGACAAAATTTTACACAATGCTATGCATGACTCAGGGGCCTCTCATAACTTAATGCAAAAATCGGTAATGGAGAACCTGGGTCTTGAAATTACCAGACCATACAAAGATTTATAATCCTTTGACTCGAGTAGAGTGAAATGCTTAGGTTTGATCAAATACCTTTGTGTAAACTTAGCACAAATTCCAGCCAAGTGTTTAGTAATGGATATTGTAGTGGCTGATGTACCCCCAAAGT
The DNA here is from genome assembly GCA_034641835.2 of Pinus albicaulis. Classification (NCBI taxonomy): domain Eukaryota; kingdom Viridiplantae; phylum Streptophyta; class Pinopsida; order Pinales; family Pinaceae; genus Pinus; species Pinus albicaulis. The sequence goes on along the minus strand of CM076582.1, from coordinate 226,166,247 downwards.
ATGGTATGTTGTTATCAAGATCTTGGGGAGCTAAGTTACAAGGAGCAATGCAAATGGATATGACATATGCTACCATCCCTATTTTTAATCAAACAAGAAGACTTTATAGGGAAACTCATATGAAATACATGGTTAGTAGCCAAGATAGACCACAAAACTCTCCTCTTTATTCTGTACATACAGGCCTTGACTCATTCATTCTTTTTAATGATGAAATATTTAATGAGAAGGAAAACTTAACTGATTTAGTAGCCACTCCCCACTGTAATGTAGTGGCAGACATAGAAAGGGAATAAGACTTAACAGACATGTCAAAACAGTGTGTCAAAACATAAAATCATTGTAAACTAATCATGGGTCTTGAGCTACAAAATAGTTATCCATTACTGGTTAACTTTGAGAACCAAGAGAAGAATCCTCAACTTGATGAAAAAAATGAGGAATTAGAACACTTTCAAAACAATACTGACGGTCAAGAACAAGCTGAAAACACACAAAATAAAGAGGATAGTAGTCAAACTACTGAATCCGAAACTAGTCCTCTTTGGAGTATGAATTTTGATGGGTCTTGCACTAAGAACAATGCAGGGGCAGGCATTTGGATACATAACACTAAAAATAATCACACTGAAGGTCATTCCTATAGATTAAATTTTCAATGTTCAAATAACATAGCTGAGTATGAGTCTCTCCTTTTAGGCTTACACTTATTAAAGAAATCAGGAGCTAAAAGGATAAAAGTTCATGGGGATTCAGAGTTGATTGTTAGGCAAGTGAATTGCGAATATAGTGCCAAACACCCCAGACTTAGAGCCTATAGAAACGATGTCATGGATTTACTAAGAACATTTGAGGAATCCCAACTTATCTTTGTCCCACGAGACCAAAATATCCTTGCCCATAGTTTAGCTTTTTCTACTAGGACATGTTTAACAACTTATGAAACCAAACATTCCACTACCCAAGTCAAATTTAGACTAGCTGTCCTTGATAATGAGAAGTATTGGCAAGTGTTTGATGGAGACAAACAAATAGAAGACTTCCTACAGTCCAGAAATGAATTTGAACTACCAAGTTCAGATTCAGATTATGAAGATGACTGTTATATTGAAGAAAACCCACTTGATGAAGAAGTAAAGTCTCCAGAGATTGCTGTTATAAATCTGTTAGCTAATAAACTTGAAAATACCATAGAAGTTAGTGCATATTTAGAAAAATAATACTTAGAAACACTGCAATCTAACACTCAAAGATTTCCAAAAGGTCTGGTCCCATTAGAAGAGTTGTTTGATTTCAATGATGTTTCCAAGAAACCAAAGCTGGAGCCTATTGAAACTGAGGTAGAAGGGTTACATAGGCAGTTAACTAAAACAAAAAATGATCAAATTGTCTAAAATTTTTCCAGCTCACATCAAACTGAAATACATTGAGTTGTTTAAATAATTTTATGATGTTTTTGCGTGGATTTATGAGGATTTAAAGTCCTATGACACAGAGATAATTCAACACAAGATACCCCTCAAAGAAAACCAAAAGCCCTTCAAACAAAAATTGCGCAGAATTAACCCTATTCAATTACCTTTGGTTGAGAAGGAAATCAAGAAAATGTATGAAGCTGGAATTATTGTCCCTATTAGATATTCAGAGTGGGTGTCTAATCTAGTGTCAATTAGGAAGAAAACAAGAGAAATAAGGTTTTGTATTGACATTAGAAACTTAAACAACGCTTCATTAAAGGACAACTACCCTTTACACAAGATGGATCATATTTTACAAAGGGTAGTTGGTTCTAAAAGAATTTCTTTGCTAGATGACTTCTGAGGATACAATCAGATTTTAGTACATCCTGATGATCAACTAAAGACATATTTTACTACACCTTGGGGCACTTTCATGTATGTGAAAATTCCCTTTGGTTTAATGAATGCTGGTGCTACATTTCAGAGGGCCATGGATATTGCATTCTCGGAAGAATTAGGCTACTTCATCATTATTTACCTTGATGATATCACTATTTTTCCAAAACAGATGAAGAACACCTAGAACACTTGAGAATAGTCTTTGAGAAATGAAGAAAATTTGGGTTATCTTTAAATCTTAAGAAAACAATGTTTGGTCTCCAAGAAGGTAAAATACTTGGACACATCATATCATAAGAAGGAATAAAGATAGACCCAAAAAGGATCGAAGGTATATTGCAAATCACTCATCCTAGAAACATCAAGGAACTTCAATCTTTCATTGGAAAGATTAATTTCTTGAGAAGGTTCATACCCAACTTAGCTAAACTCCTTAGAAACATTACAAGCATGCTGAAAAAGGAACAAGGAGTTAAATGGACCTTGGAAGCAAAGAAATCTTTTGAGCTAGTGAAACAAGCATTAACCAAAACACTAGTTCTCATTAGTCCTGATTTTTCAAAATATTTTTTCATTTTTTCATTTGCATCAGAACATACAGGGGCTGCTGTCCTATTGCAGAAAAATCCACAGGGATAAGAGCAGCCAATTTCATTTTTTAGTAAGGCATTGAGAGATGCACCTCTAAAGTATAATAGCATGGAAAACCAAGCCTTTTCCTTAGTCAAAGCCTTAAAAAACTTCAGAGTTTACATTTTACACTCCCACATAATTGCATTTGTGCCAAACTCAGTTGTGAAAGACATTCTAACATAGGACCCAGATGGAAAGAGAGGTAAGTGGATAGTTGTGATACTTGAATATGATTTAGAAATCAAGCCCACTAAACTCATTAAAGGCCAAGGACTAGCAAGATTAATGGTTGAGTCTAATTTTGAAGATCTTGACATTAACATGATAGATGCATTAGATGAACAGGAAGAATTACCATCTCCCATTGTTGAAGATCATTTTATGAATTCCTCTTGGTATGCTAATATTTTATATGTTTTGCTCAATTTAAATATACCTCCTAGTTTGTCTAAGACAAAGGAAAGGTTTTTAAAGTTAAAAGTTGTTAACTACTGCATTTTAGATAAATGTCTATATTGGAAAAATGCTAGTGGGTTATTGCTTAAATTTTTACCTGAGAATTATGCAGAGAAAGTCAAGCATGAGTTCCACGAAGGAGAAAGTGGAGGCCACCTCTATTGGAAGACAACTGCCAAAAAAATCCTTAGAGCTGATTACTATTGGCCCACCCTCTTTCAAGATGTCCATAAAATGATTATTGCGTGTCATAAATGCCAACTCTTTGAAGGCAAAAGAAAATTGCTTCCTTTACCCTTGCATCCAATCATTGTTGAAGCTCATTTTCAACAGTGGGATCTAGACTTCATAGGAGAAATCCATCCACCATCATCTGCCCAACATAGATGGATTCTCACTGCAACAGACTACTTTACCAAATGGATAGAAGCCATCCATTCTAAGCAAGCCAATGACTCTGTCATCATAAAATTTATTGAAAATCATATCCTATCAAGATTTGGATGCCCTAGAAATATTATCACTGACAATGATGCTGCATTTGGATCCAGAAAGATGGTTGAATTCTGTCACAAATATCAGATTACATTGGGCCATTCTACTGCTTATTACCCTCAAGGTAATGGGCTGGCAGAATCCTCAAAAAAAAGTTTGGTGAACATAATCAAGAAGTTGCTGGAGGACAATAAGAAATCTTCGCATACAAAGCTAGTACATGCACTATGGGCTGACATGTTAACACTTAAGAAATAAATTGGAATGTCACCCTACCAGTTTGTTTATGGAATAGATGTAATTTTTCCAAGCAGCCTAGGAGTGCCAGTCATGAAGTTGATTCAAGAGGTACAGTCTGAAGACATTGAAATGATCAGGAGGATTAATCAGACTATACAACTTCAAAAAACCAAAGAGGAAGTCTACAACAGAGCATTACAAAAGAAAGAAAGCATCAAGAAGCTTTTTGATAGAAGGACAAAGGCCAGTGATTTCAGCATTGGTGACAAAGTTTTAAAGTGGGATTCCAGGAGAGAAGATAAGGGAAAGCATTGGAAATTTGATAACTTATGGCTTGGTCCTTATCTCATTCATTCTACTGCTGGTAAAAATCCCTATTTTCTACAAGAATTGAATGGAGCTGAACTGTTTGGGGGTCCTGTCAATGGCAGGATGCTCAAACATTATTTTTCTTGACCATATCAGTTTGGAAGCCTTTTTGTTTTTTCTCATTGTGAATATCATATCCTTCACTACATTCAAAGTTAGAATATGAAAAAAGACAAAAACAATACAAAAGAAAAGAGGGCAGATTTTAAAAAACAAGAAAGGTACAGCCCCATACCAAAAAAGAGAAACAAAGTATGAAAGTGTGCAAGCTCAAATGCCACTCCTAAGAAACACACTCCTAGTTAGTCATACAGCCTAATCATGACTAATTAGTTTTCAATTTACTACTGATAGGTTAGTGAAATAGATTTTCCAAATAGCTTAATCTTGGATTATCAGTTAGGTAGATTAGGATAGAAGAAAAAAGGTTCAAACAAGCTCAAAATCTGAACCTATGAACTTCAAAAGATGCATGGCTCTAATCTGTTTAAATTTTGAGCCAAAGACAGAAGAAAACTGGTTCTAATATGACCAAAACATGAACCAGAGAATAAAGAGAGAACAACTCAAACAAGCCTAAAAATAGAGCTGAAGAAAAGTGAAGGATATTCTTAAACTTTCAGATCTTAAGCCTTCACCATTTTGCTTTACTTTTCTGTAAATTTTAGTCTATGTGTAGCTTGTTTTTATGCCATAGACTAGCAACAAATTAGACTGTTCAATCCTGACTTGTTTGCTTTTAAATTTTTGTTTTAGAAGTTAGTGAATAAAAATTTGTCAAATAGTCTAATCCTGACAGATAGTAGTTAGGTAGAGAAGCTTATGAACTCAATTGCTTAATCCGAGTTCATGGAGAAATAAGGGTAGAAATAGACTAGTTTTATGCTTTCAAAAGAACAAAATGTTTGTAAAAAGAGTTTTCCAATTCAAATGCACTCTGAAAGAAGAAGAAATGTTAGATCATTAGGATTGGGTAGGGAGAAAGCTTGTTTTGATAGAACTCCATTGTTTTTAAAGGCTGCTAACATTGTCAGAGCAAAATAAGATCAACAAAGGAAAGAAAGATGCAGCCGAATGGATGAGGCATTGATCAGCTTCCAGAGAAGACATGTCTGAAGTTCTTGACACCTTCAAGAAGGTGGCATCTCCATGTGGAGCCGCTGTTAGCCACTTATAAAAATTTGTCACATCAAATGGTGGCTAGATCTTTTTGAAGCCTTTAAAAAAACAATTTCATGCCAAATTGTTAGTTCTTAAAGTCTTATGAAGATAACTTATCCTTTAGTTCATCTTCACTATTGTTTCCCTCATAAATCCTGAGAAATATGTTGTTTTCCTGAAGAAAAAGACTGTTGTAAAAACCCATTTTTTCCCTTTATTTTACCCCTTCTTCCATTCATTAATAACACCATTTTCATTCCCTTTTTTCTTCATAAAATTCCTCCATTTCCCTCATTTTCCTTCATTCCCTTCATAAATTCCCTTTGATAAGGTTTAAGATTCCTTTTTAAACCTTATCGGAACTCTGAAAATCTTCAAAAAATCCTTCAAAAATCCTAAAAAACAGTCTTTTTGCACTAATGCCTTAAGCCCATTTTGCCTTAGCCCCAAATTATTTCTTCCGCATAAAACCAGAGTTGTAACCCGCAGATTAAGCCCCTATAGCGCAATCACAATCGGGGTTTTCTGTTTCCTCATTTGCCTTTACGTTCAAAAACTCCGACGCGATTAAACCCTTTTCTTTTAAAACCCCCGGTCTCCTTGCTTTCTTCACAAAAACATAGCCCCGGAATTGGGTGCTCAAACACTATAAAAACCTTGTCAAAACCTTTTTCTCCTTTGTATTTCATAGAAAAACCGACTTTCATTATGTTTTAATAAGACCCGACGATATGTTTTAAAAAAAAATCTGGGTCATCGATCTCTGCAAGATCAACGGCCGTCAGCCAATCGCATCGCAAGTTTCCAACTTACCCTTTGTTTTTTTTCCCTTCCCGCCGATGCAATCCAGTGATCGATTCCCGACCGTTGATCTGCTTTATCGTGCCCAGATTCGACGATCCATATCGCTCCCTATTCAAAACTCGCCCTTCTGCCTCTGGCCTTCACGATTAAATCCTAAACGTCGATCTAGTTTTTAGATCAACGGTCCACGCTCCGTTGCATCGAAAAATTTCTTTTGTCCATTCCCCTTCCCTCCTCTGATTGCGATCCCGCGATTTAATCTGAGTCATTGAAATCCATAAGAACCAATGGCCCAGATTCAATCATGCTCCGCCACAACCCTCCGACACTAAAACTCATCGATTCAATCCTGACCATTGATCTCTCCTAGATCTAACGGCTCGCGCTTAATCGCATGAGCGCATTCCCTTTGTGTTTTCCCTTTTCCTCTGCCGATTTGTAACCCTGCGATCAAATCTGGGCAGTTCATTTCATAGATCTTACGGTCCAGATCAAACCTGACTTCCCCTTTGATTATTTCATAAACTCATCAGTGTAATTCTTTAGCGAAGATCCACCATTGATCTTTGCAGATCAGCGGTCCACATTTCGCCCGATTTCCGCCCGACCCCCTACCTCATATTCCTTTCATTACCCCGAGATTAAATCTGAACCGTCCATCATTCAAATCCCACGGTCCTTATTGAACCTGATAGGCCCAACTCCTTTGGGACATACCTTCCCCCTTGACAGATCTCGTTTGTCCATTCCGAGATCCAATGGTCCAGATCCAAACCGTCTTCATCCTGCCCACCATTTTCCACACATGCATCTTATCTCATCGTGCTCTCATTCCCACCGTCAGATCTCCTCGCCTCTCATCCGACAGTTTCTATCCCATATCGCGTTAATTTCCGCCCAAACGTTAATGCCAAAAAATTACGTGATCTGGGCAGTTTTAAAAAGACACGTGTCAAGCACAGACCCATATCGCGTTGTTTTGGAAAAATTCTAAAAACAATTTGGGGCAGCGTGAAACAAGTGGTTTTTTCAGCCGAAACCACCTTTCCCCATCATATTACATTTTTTCATTTAAAATCTTTGCTGTTCGTTCTTTTCATCCAATGGCCCAGATAGCATCTAACCATTAAGCCATCGCCCTCCACCATTCTTCCCAGAGATTTCATCAAAGTATCTCCGTCGTAGATCTCTATTAGTTGATCTAATCCAACGGCCCAGATCATTCTGTGACCCCAAATTTCATTTAACCCCATTTCGCCTCCGCCAAAGGTTTTCTCCCATTTCTTTTGCAATTTCCTCCATTCCACTATAATATCACCCCCTTTGTATTATAAACTCCCAATTAATCTCGGCCATTGATAAATTTGATCTAACGGCCCAGACTTAATCTAAATCTCATTCATCCCACTGCCTCCCCTTTTGACCCCAGCAAGAAATCCCAACCGTTGGTTGAATTCATCCAACGGTCACGATTAAATCTGAGCCTCCAAAGTAGTTTAAACCTATCCCCGCAGGATTTTTATAATTTTTGCTTGTTTTTGCAGGTTTTTAAAGGTTGTTCCATTGTTTTAAGAAGAAATGAATGGTTGGGGATGACGATCCCTCAGGCTGATATCAATCAAGAAAACAAATTTGCAAAGGTTCACATCATGATTTATCCATGCCTCATGAGCACTGATAACATTATAAGACCCTTTGTATGCCTGCGCAGCAACTAAACACAGTAAACCTTGATCAGATAAAGAGTATCTGTGTCAAAGGATAGAATCAAAGTAGAAACGAACAATTTATGATTTTAACACAGTTTTGAGGGATTAAGGCATAAAATTCAATTAATCAGAAGCCTAATCCACTCATTTGAAGACCGTATGAAGACCTAAATATAGAGATTAAGCAAAATTAAACCTAAAACACAGGATTAAAGAAAATTAATAGTGTTTTAGGGATAAATAATGAGATCTATCAGTCCGAGAAGCCTCCATTGCCACATCAGAGGCTAATTGAATCCTCTCCAGCTACCAAAATCCACCTATAGCCTCAAAGAAATCAACAGAAGGCATATTTATTGCCTATTTCAAAGATATTTGTTTAAAGACAGCTGAACAACTATTTCAAATCAAAGAAACTTATTACTAACTGTTAGCAAAGTTATTATAAAGATAAGAAACAACCCCGAAGTCAATTTTCTCGTCCATTAAGCCTCATAAAGCAGAACATAGTTATGAAACAGAGATATAGATAGAATGCATTCCTGCCTTATGCCTTGCATGGTTTTCGAGGCTAGGGACTACATTAATTGTGGAATTAATGATACTTTAACCCTAGGAACTCTTCCACCTCCTAATTTTCTTATAAAATCCCATTGAGGAGTACATTGTAAGGGTTGGTTGTTGAAATTTTATGTAATACTTATGTTCGAAGCTTTCTACATGTAAATAATGTTCAGAGGCTCTTGAAGCTCTGTTTTGTGATCGAAGAAGTTAGGTTGAGAAGAGAAGATGGCTGTTGTACTGAAAAATTGGACTTGAAGTATGTAACTGGATTGACATCAATATACAAGCTGGTTTTTGGGATCTTGGTCTATATCGTTAATGAAGTAATTCTTACTGTGTATTGTTTTCCTTTCATGTATGCCATTTTGTTCATTTTTCTATGATAAAGAACAACAAACATAGAGTTAGGATTTACTTTTTATAGTACCCTTCTCTGACTGATAAGCTTTATCTTCATGTTTTCCTCCAATTGTGTGTTTAAGAATGACTTAAGTTAAGTGTAAACATTATCAAGGAATGTTTTCTTTTCCCTGTCTTGATGTGCAAAGCTTGAAAGGAAGTTCTTGAATGATGTTTTCATTATATGCTGAGTAGAGTTAGACTGGAAAAGTTTATGGTTTGCCCTGTCTTCTAGTCTCTTTCCCTAAAGGTTGTTTTGAAGGTTTCCCTAAGAGTATGCTGAAGCAGGCTTAGATTTTAATGTATCTTGCTTGATCTCAAGCTACACTTTGTTTTCTTATCTGTATCCCTTCTGAAAGTAGTCATGTGGATTGATGAATTATTTGTCTGATAAGTTAGCTTTAATATAAGCTGGTCCAAAGAAGTTTAAGGTTAGCCCTGTCTTTGGTTGGTTTCAAACAGTTGCTTAAAAAGGCTTTTCTTGTTTAGAAATTTGATAAATCCTTGTTGAAATTATTGGCCTTTTCATTTTCTCAACACTTTTAATGTTCCATCCATCATTTAATCTAAAGGATCTTTTGATATAGATGAATTTCCCCTTGGATCACTCTTGAAATTGTTGCACAATTAAACCCTTTTATGACTCCATAGCCCAATGGATTAAGTGTTTTTTCATATCTATCCTATCAGCTAAATCTTGTTCTGATTTTTCACACCTTCACCCCTTTGAAACTCTTTCATTTTAGGACTTTCCACTCATTTAAAAATCATGCTCAACCATCCAAAACCAAACAAAAACCCTTGTTCTTAATAACTAGCCTAATATCATACTCAAAGCCTTAAAGATAAATCAATATTTGCACTTATAGAGAGATCCCTCTCTAGATTCAGGAGGGCTAGATCCTACAATCCCAAAGTGGTTCAAATGTTGTCTCTGTAGCTTTAGTCTCACCAATCTGCTAGAATTACAGGGAACTAACAACCTAAAGGCATTATTTCCAATATTTTCTAAAATATTGAATGGACCATATCTGATTGGTTTAAGTTTTTTACCTTCTCCTTGAGGTCTTTCCTTGCTAATGTGAATCCAAAATTCATCTCCCACTTGAAAAGTGTGATCAACGTGATGTTTATTTTGTCTTGTCTTGTACTTGGCTTGATTCTTTTCCAACTATTCTTGAAGCATGTGGTACAACAATTGAACTTGTTTAATGAACCTCTTGGCCTTATCTTTGTCACTATATCCATCAATAGCAACATATTTCCTACGGATAAAATCTAAAGGAAATTTTGGTCAGTATTCCAAGCATGCCTCAAATGGAGATTTTTGAGTCGATGAATTCTTGGCCCGATTGTAAGCATGATGAATGTAGTGCAAATGTTCATCCCACAACTTAGGATGCTTGCTTCCATAACCACAGAGAATATGTATTACAATCATGTTCACCACTTTTGTTTTGTCATCTATTTGTGTAAACTCTAGGGATTTTCTTCGTAATAGATGCAAAACTATTTACAAGGAATGTATGAAGTACTGTGATGTTATTCAACACATTAAAAATCTCTTGGGTGCAAATTATACTAGAAAATATATTAGAAAACCTTCCAAAACATAGCTAGGTTGATCCTACATTATTCAAACATGCTATGTTTAATACTTTTTTGACCAAAATCTCACTAGTTATTTTTTTGGCTAATTTTTTTGTCGTTATTTAAAATTTCCTTTTGACAACATATATGTGGATTCAACATAGTGAAAAACTCCTAGGGAATTCCAATAGATGAGAGTTTTCAACTCCAACTTGTGATTCTTAGAAATTATTATCTGATTTTGAGAAAATTAGATGAGAAAATATAAAAATATAATGGATAACCTTCCAAAACATTGGATAATCTTCCAAAACATAGAACAAGTAGACTAGGTTGATCCAAGGGTAGCCCAATTTTTTACTTTCTACATGTCCTAATCATCTTGAATCAAGCACATGGTTCCCTATGTGTCCATGATATACTAAAATACCTCAACTTCCCATCATTGCCTTTCCCACAAGGTGGTGGTCAGGGAGAATCATTTGGATGTCTCCACAAATTTCACTACCAACTAGAAGCCTTATGTATTTGGCGAAAATATAAATTGTAAATTTTCTTGAGTTTCTAAATCATAGTTACCAAATTTGGTAATTGGTAAAAAAAATCTAATATTTCATACATTGAGAAAAAATATTCTTTTCACCATGCATCGTCATTGTCATTATACTAGCTAATTGAAAAATTTTGAATCAAATTATTTCTGTACCATATTCAAACTTGATAACCATATAATAAACTATATTTATCCATTAAAATTAGTGATATTGTTTATTATATACATATAGTATTTAAAAAAAATAAGTATGAAATTCAATCAACACTATTCTATTATCATTATCATTATGAATAATTTATTAATTTTTAAAATAATATGTTTCATGATTTGTCTATATATAACCAATCATATTCATTCACCTAAATAAAAGTATATTATTACTTTTATTATAATTAAATTTATGTTATTTCATTTTATCATTACCTTTTTTAAAAGTTTCTACACTTTTTTAATAGTTTCTACACTAAATAGTAATTAATAATTCATAGAAATTTCTATAAAAATTAATTAATATAATAAGTAACTAATCTATCACCAAATTTTAACATATAAAGTCCAAAACTAGATTTAAATAACCTTCATCGAAATGTGTATAAACATTAAATTTATTCAAATTAAATAAATAAATAAATCAATTACTACATAAAAGATATTAAATTATTATAATAATTATACATCAACTTATTGAGCTTTGAAATATTAGCATTACTATTCTCTTAATAACTCTTTATATGACCTCGACCTATGAAATATTAGCATTACTATTCCTTGAATAACTCTTTATATGACCTCGGCTATATGAGCTCGACCTATGAAATATTAGCATTACTATTCCTTTGATAACTCTTTATATGACCTCGGCTACTTATCATAGAACCTGAATAAGGTTTTGATTCGTGTGTGTCTTTCTGGGACAATTAAAAAAAATCAGCTTAATCTCACTTAGAGCTTTCATAGCCCAAAAAAATATACAGAGATGTGTAGCTCAAATTTCAAGTCAAGGTTACACTGTAAACCTTAATCACATTAAAAAAAAATCTACTCGTTCGAAATGCATCTTGGAAAATAGGTAGATCCTATGTAACCCCCTCCCATGGCGGTTTTGACGTTGAATCCAAATAATTTTGGGTCCTTTTTCATAACTGCGGCAGCTTCTTGGTTAAGGGCATCCTCATGATTTGGAAACTGCATTGGAAATCACAGACCACATATTATAGTATATATGATTTGATTTTTTTTTAAATCAATTTAATCAACTTACGGTGTGAAAAGATGATACAATCCAAAAATGACTGCGCTCAACTTACTATGAAAAGATAATGCAATCCAAAAATGACGGCGCTGATATTCAAAACAGGTTTCCAATCTTCACGTAAAATATTGAGGCACACATGACCTTCCAGGTCAATATTGGGATGGTAAACCTAATTTTTGAGCAAATTATATATAACAAATCAAGAATATGTTTACAACATTTTTGAACTATTATTATATTTAAAATATATAAAATTATAAATTTGATTTTCTGAGAAGTATTTCTAATACCCATACCTTTGTCAAACATTTCACCTTTGGTGCTTTATAGGGATAAATAGGAGGTAGCTGAAAATTAAACAAAAAGGAACCACCTCTGCAAAATATTGAAGTGAAAGAAATCATTTAAACTGGTAATAATCATACAAAATCGAATTGAAATAAAATGGAACATGATTTATTATTTTTCATAACTCTAACATAAAATGACTGAAACCTGATTTATTATTTTTCATAACTCTAACATGAAATGACTTACTGATAGTATCCTTCGTCAGGCCGAAGCACAATTTCAAAGTTCAGTAGATCATCCTTTCCATTTGGAAATGATATATCAGTATTATTTGGTGTACTCAAATAGCTGAATTCTACAAATTTGACAATAATAAATTAGTTTCAACCAATCCAAGTAAATAATAAATATTGTCAGTCAATAACTTAAATCTCATTTGTAATTCTTCCAAGTGAAAATAAATATTTAAAATGCCAGATAATTTGAATTCGAAAGCTTCTAATAAGGAGATGACTTGAGATGTATACCAACCTTTCTGGAGGACCAATGCACCAGGGGTTTGCTTCTTCACAGTTGGTCTAGTATTTTCAGCAGTTTCAGCCTTTTCCTGGTTTCTTTGGCAAAATTTAATCATTCTGAATACTAGAGACTAGATACTGCTCAGAACGTTTTAGGATCAGTCTGAATACTATGGTGTAGTGTGAGCATTTGTTTTTATTTTTTCAAATGCTCCTCGATTTATAGAGTTGAGAGTTCCATCTCAGTAATAGTCACGTCGGTTCAGAGAAAAACCACAAAATCTAAACATATTAATCATTATTATTTTTTATATAAATAAACATAAAAATAAAAAACACACTGCATTTGTCTCTATTTTCAGGAGTGTTGGTCCATTTAAGAGTAAAAGTAGTAGAGTAAATAATAAAAAACACACTACATTTGTCTCTATTTTCAGGAGTGTTGGTCCATTTAAGAGTAAAAGTAGAGTAAAACTCTGTTTTCTTCTATGGCCATTTCAGGTGGTATTGTTACATTTCAGGTGGTATTGTTTTTCTTGAATAAGGGTGATGAGTTAGTATGCATTTACTAATAGCAAGTCATATATGGTTGTCCTCACTGAGTTATGATTAAGTTGAAAAAAAAAATTGAGTATTGGTCTATAAAGAAAATGATTTTCTTTAAAATTAGATGCTTCTCACATAGTTTTACTTTAATTTTTTAGTTTATAATACAAAAATAATGTAATTTTTTCTATTTTGTTAAAATGTGATTGTGAAATATTATTTTTAAGATTTTTGTGTTGTTTACTAGGATGAACAAGTGAAATTGAAATTATGGAGATGAAACTACATAGCATCACATTTTTTGGTTCATAGTTACAGCATTTGCAAAATCTAGTGACAACTCTTTCATCTTATGAAATATGAAGTAAGAATTACTTTGCTTCCTTTTATATAATTATTAAAAGGCTTCCATACTGTAACATATGAGATATCATTTTTTAGATTATCTAATATTTATATAGAGCAAGTCATTAATCTATGATCAATATCCATAGTTGACCAATTTCTAACAAGGATGAACTGGAATTGAAATTAGTGAAATGAATCACATAACATCAATCATTCTCTCTAAAACTTACACATAATAAATACGAATTACTGTAATGTCACACATCCCAGTACTCCTTTGACTCAAACAAACTTGACTATGAAATTTTCCTCCCAATAATGAAAAATATGTAGGTAAGTATTTTGAAAATTACTTTTCAATGTACATCACACACCGTAAATATACAATGACATTGTTAAAAGAAATCATAAAACTTTAGTTGAAATTGCATATTATTTTCTTTGTGCCGAAGCTATATCAACTCACTATTTATTTACTACTCAAACTATTTGTAAAATCCAATTTTGACTAAAGTTCTATGGGATGTGACTCCAGTTTAAAAAATCGACCAAAAAGAAACCACTAATAAGTAATTTGAGGACCTTTGGATGCATAGCGTGGGTTCACCTTCTAAATGAAAAAATGATGAAACTAGATGTAAGAGGCATGCTTGTATCATGGGGGTTACTCTAAAGAGTTGAAGGCGTATACATTATTTAATCCTACAAATGTTGTGATTAATGAGGAAGCATCCAGTATCACTTTTTGGAATTCTTCTAGATTATTCTTAAGCCATCTTTCAGAAATATATGGTAATTATGAATCTGACTGATTACTTCACAAGATCATTAATTAGATACTAGTTGACTTATTTTCTCGATTCGATCCATAGTCAATCTTCCATAACCAAATAAACTACCAATTTGGAACACCTATTCTATCTAGAAATTACCACCTTGGAATATGAAATTATTTAACATTTGAAGCTTGACTTCCCATATGGGCTGCCAAAATAACTGGAGCTATGGAAGATAGTTTAGGAAACATTAATGAATCAATGAAAACCACAAAGAAAAAATAGCATGGTATTGTTACTCTAATAGTGTGTACTAGAGGCACTTGATCTGGACACATGTAGATGGAAATGATTGAACTAAATTGGATGATGTTATGGCTAATGAATATCATACTTTGATGAAGAGTGAAACATTGGATTTATTTCCTCAATCACAAGGAAAAAAACTTGTTGTAATGCCAAGCCATATTTACATCTAAAAGTGATGTCAAAAGACATAAGGCTCATTTGGTGGCTAAGGGATCTTGGTACCAAAACATTATTGTCTACATTGATACATGGGTACTAGTTTCAAAGATGAACATTTTATGATAGCTTCTTTCTCTAAATACTCACTTTGGATAAGAGGTACATTAGATGGATGTCAATTTTTTTTTTTTACATTGGCAATGTCATAGAGGAAATCTATATGAAACTAAAGAAATCCTTGTATGATCATTTGAAATATTTGCCCAAGTTATGGTGGGAAAGTTCACTACTTTTTCCTCAAACCCTTCTTCAAACAAAAACTTTCAATTAGATTGTAGTGTTCATGTATTGTATGTGAAAGCTGAGCTATTAATTGTTGCATCATATGTGGATAACTTAAATTAGAAGAAATGTGAATTTAATTTTGGATTTAAATAAATAGTTTGAAAAAACAATTGAAATGATTAATCTTGACCTTTTACATTTTTTATGCATTTATATTATGTATAGATGATTATATCTCCATTTTGCTACCCAAATATGTGTTGAATATTTAATGAAGTTTAGAATAGAAGACCATAAACATTTTGCTAGGATTTATTAGTTGAGAATGAAACTAACCAAGGAATATAATTCTATGAAAGATGATGTTGCACTATTTCAATAGCTTGTCAGAAACCTTATTTGTTAAATTCATAATTGATTTTGGATTTCGTTTCCAATTGGTGTGGTTTCTGAGTTAATGAAAGATCCACAAGAAATTTTCCTTAAAGCTACAAAGAAAATGTTTAGTTATATCAAGGGAAATTACCAACTTGGTATAAATTATTTCAATGAAAAAGCGAACTAGTTAGTTGGTTATGGCATATCAAATTGGATTGGAGAAGGAGAATAAAATTAGTTGACATTTGGTTATGTATTTTAGCTTGGATCTAAACCCATCATTTAGTCTTACAAAAGTTTAAAGTAGTTTCTTTAATAATCACATAAGAAGAATACTATGGTTCAATTCATGTTGGCATAGAGATCATGTGGATTCAACATGGAATGATCAAATTGCCATATATGTTATAGAAAGTAATCTTGCAAATAGTAAAATGAAACATAAGGAGCTTTCTATTCATTATTTTAACTATTAGTAAACAAAATGTTGTGAATATTGTTAATTTTATGAAATATAATCAAGTTCATAATATCCTTACAAATCTTCTCTCATAATCTAAGTTCATGAAACTTTAGTTATGATTGTACTTCAAGATGCCACAGTTATGGGGATTGTGCACAAAAAATTTCACCCCTTGAATCTTTATATAATTTAACCAATAGGGGGGTTTCTCTTGGAATAGTAAGCTTTATAAGATCATAATACCTTTATCTTATACAGATAGTCAAACAATTGGGAGAGTCAATTGGGAAGTTGACTACCTAGCCGATTGGGGAGTCTACTGGAAAACTAACTAAATGGTTAGTTGAAAACCAACTAATTAAGTGGGGAGAATGAGTAGTTGAATGGTGTATATATGGTATTTTAAAATGATACTCCAAATATTAATCCAAGATAAGGATCTCCACTTTAAGATATGGAATCTCATTTTAAAATTCATAATATGTCATTACATGAGTGAATCTAACTAGATGATCAGGCTATCACTCAATATTTTTTTCACTATTGGAAGATTAAAGTAAAATTACATCTTTGAAAAGAATAAACATCTTGTTTACCTCATCATAGAGATGATATGGCTTGGTGTAATTTGAGTACCCCAAGAAGATGCATTTTTGAATCTTTGCATCAAGCATGTTTCCTCCTTCCGAGTCAATATATAATAGGTGAACCAAAGGTGTTGATATGCCTCACCAAAGGAATGAAGACATACCAAATTTCATAAGGGATATTATCTCTAGGATCGTGATATAGACACCTATTTTTCACATATACTTCATATATAACAACATGAAGCCAAAACATCAACTTTACATTTTTGGAAGACTATAATGACCCATATTCAAGATAGTCATACTCATCCATTCAACTACACCATTTTATTGAGGATTGAATGGAATTGTGGTTTGATGTTAAGTCTCATGTTAGAAAATATAGTTTTCAAATTCATTATAAGTATACTCTACTCCTTTGTTAGTATGAAAAGATACAATGCATGATTATGCTTCATTTTGAAATCATACATGAAATTTTTGAAAATATTGATATTTATCTTTCAACAAGTACACCTAACACATGTAGGTGTGATCATACATAAAATTCATCATATATTTATTTAAATTTTTGCATACAAGCATGCATGAGGCCACACAAACAAGAATATATCAATATATTATTTTTACACACCTTGGAAGTGGATTCATGGAAGGTTTGTTTGCTATTATTACCAAGGGTACATGCATAACATTGATTCAAACTCTTAGGAATAGTAGGAAAATAAAAAACGTGATTCTTTTTTAGTAAACAAAGGTTGTCATATTAAATATTTCCAAATCTAGCATGTCATATAAGACTAAATGGAAATGTAACTTCATTGTGATGAGAGATGCATGCAAAATTGTATGCATGATAATATGTCCCTTTCAATTTAAACAATATTTCATCCTCTACCCTAGTAATGAAAATCATCATTAGAGGAATTTTGAGGTTTAAAGTTGTTGGAATTGTTGTCATTGATGGCAAAGGAGATGACAAAGGAGGAGCACCTGAAACATCATTCAAGGGGCAAAAAGGCAGTAGAGACATCAGAGGAAATAGAGAGAAAGAGAGATAGCAAAAGAAAGGCAAAGGAGATAGCAAAAAGAGAAGTAAGGAGAAGCATCAGTCAAGGAGCAGAGGATAGCAAAGAAGAAAAAAACTATTCAAGGTGCAGAGTGGGTATCTTTAAGTGTTCAACATTGCATGGGTATGGTGAGACTCTGTAATTCGAAGTATAAATGGCTCCTATGTGAAATTATGATTAACTCTGTACATGGATTTACTGTGGAGTATAGTATGTGAGGTTATATATATACTAAGGAAATTACAGTTATAACACATTGAACCCACAAAGGAAATTGTGAAATCAGGTGATGGCACATTAATAATTGTATGGGAAATGCTCTGAATGAATTTCTGTGTAGAGGATTGTTGGGTTATCGATATGAATAATCCTGTGTGTTCTTAATGAGCATATCAAATCCTATAGAAATTAAAGAACCCGGTGATTGATCATGTCTGTCTGGATCGATTAAAGTTATTGTGGAACTGTGGTTAATTATCCAATACTTGTGAGCACTGTAAAACATAGCCACAAGGGTTATGTATGGAAGAGATATGCGTTAGAGTAGAAGGATGAAAGGAACACCGAGGAATGAGGTTGTAATGTGAAGAAACACCGTGACTGTGTGAAGAGGAGAACCTCTTCCAATAGAATACATGGAACCTTGTAGCAGAAGCTCAGTGGAACCTGGAGTGGAGAAGCGGAACCGTGACCGAGAGGAACAGTGAGCGTGGTTTGGAGTGAACAGTGACGACGGTTTCCGGTTTACATCGCACCGCTTTTGTGGAGCAAGCGGTTTCCCCCATTCGCGAGCGATTCCATAGAAAGCTCGACACGTGGCATGGGGCGAGGTTGAAAAACCGCTTCCACTGCGCGCCATCGCGAATTAACCATCGACCAAAGACTCGGTGTGATATTGACACAAGTCGTCGATCTGGAGGAATGTGCATCACACCGTGATCGCCTTCAGAAGTAGCACAGAGGCTAACCTAAGGTGTGGCGGCTACATTTTATTTAAACAGTCGATTGTAAAGGTGGACCCGACCTAAGGACTATTATAAGTGTTGACTTTAATGTGTCGGGTTGGAACCTTAGTTATAAGGTTCAACGATAGAATAAAAGTCCAGAATACGTTAAATATGTTTATTTAAGGGTTGCTGGGTTATTAAAATAAGGTGGGGAGATTAAGGTTGGAAGGTGGCCCACTCGTACTGTAGCCGAATTGTACTGTGGGGAATACATTGACTTAAAAAGTTGTGGAAAATATTTAATTATCAACCGGAAGAAATGTGGAAGACCTAGGGAAAAAAGAGACTGTGTAGAGTTACCGCTATCAATGAGTTCATAATTAAACTTTGTGTTCTCTGTATTTACCAAACTTGGACTTCTAAAAAAAGAGCTATTCCTTGTGACTCGAATCCTTACAAGTGTATTGACAAATATTCAACATGTAAAGGTTGTCACTGCAGAAATTAAAAGTATTGAAATTGCCCAGCAGTGATATTAAAATACATTTATATGTACCACAGTTATACAACTGCAATGAAGAAGAGAGCCTACAAGAATGAAAGAAAGAGAAACAATAGCAGAAAAGACAAATCCAGTCAAGCCAAAATCCAGAAAAGAAGCTGAGTGAAATTGAAGTGTGTAACCGAAAATGTGAATGTAAATGTTGTAATTAAATTTTTTATTGTTTGTGATGCATTGGCAAGTATCCTAAGGAAAAGAAAAATCCCACTGTAGCATGGAAATTTGTACATATCATTACGATTTTCAATTGAGATTGGATAAAGGAATGAGAAGATAGAAGCCAAAGAGTCATGATTGTTCAATCAAAATTCCTTGTGAAATAAAAACAGTCATGTGAGGAAATATATAAATAATATCAACTGGATATCCATAAAAGAGGTTAGAGAGAGTAAATATAGAGAAGGCAGAGTATAGAAGAGACAGGCAGAGAAGATTAAGAAGAGAAAAGCAGAAAGAGAAGCTACAGAACAGAGCTGATATCTGAGGTAAATCAGCAAACATTTAGTTTGATAAATTGAGGAAGTTGGAGCTTCCCTATCAAGTTGCAGCTTGATAACTGTCAGTTGTAGCTGACTCAGGTTGGAGCCTCCTGTAGGTTGGTGCTTGCAGAAAAATAGTGGTGAGAGGGATTTCGAGCTTGCCTTTGCATCACAACAATAATAAGATGTGGTTTTCTCCCTTTATGGGTTTCCACTTATATCTGGTGTCTCTGTGCATGATGTTTATGTGTTGATATGATTTATATCTTCTGCTTAACACATGTTGCTCTCATATTAAGTCTACTGTTATATTATATTAAGACTTGCTGCTCACATTCTAAGATTACTCACATATTAAGTTGGACATGATATGAAGGTGTAAATATGTTTTAATGAAAATTTTTAAAAGTCCATGAATGTGTTAAACTGATTCACCACCCCCCCCTCTCAGTTTAACTAAGGGTCCAACAATTGGTATCAGAGTAGGTTCGTTTGAACTAGTTTAACAACTGAAAGGAGATTCCATGTTCTCTGAATGGCTAGTAAAGAAGGATGCTCAACCAATAAAGCCCCTTTCTTTACAGGTGTAAATTATGCCTTCTGGAAAATCAGGATGAGGACATACATAATGTCTCTAGGAATAGAAGTTTGGAGTGCTTTGGAATTAGGATATGCCCCAAAGTCAACTGACTCAGAGAAAGAATCCAAACAAGATTTTGTAGCTAACGCAAAAGCCATGAATGCTATCTTGAATGGATTGTGTGAAGCAGATTTTATCAAAGTAATGCACAAAGACACTGCCAAAGAGATGTGGGATACTATGGAGAACATCCATGAAGAAGACAAGAAAGTAAAAACTGCCAAACTTCAAGTCTATAGAGCCCAGTTTGAGAATTTAAAAATGAATGACGATGAAGACATTGACAGTTTCTTCCTAAAAGTTGCAGAAATTGTTAACAATATGAAATCTCTTGGAGAAACCATGCCAGAAAGTATAATTGTGCAAAAGATTCTAAGATCTCTTCCATCCAGGTTTAATCCCAAGGTGTCTGCAATAGAAGAAACAACTGATTGGGAGACCTTGACCATGAACCAACTACTTGGAAATTTAACAACATACGAGATGAGGCTCCCACAGAAGAAGCCAAGTACGAGGGAGGCAGCCTTTAAAACAGAAAAGAAGAAAGAAGAAGAGGAAGACATATGCTCTTGCTCGGATGAAGAAGAGGCAAAATTTGTCAAGAAACTGGATAGAGGCTTAGGTAAATACAAAGGTAAACTTCCTTTCAAATGCTTTAACTGTGGAAGAGTTGGACACTATGCTGCTAAGTGTCCTCACAAGAAAGTAAGGAATCAGGCTCAAGAGTCAGAGAAAAATACATCAAAGAACTGGCAGAAAGGAAAAAAGTTCAGCAGAAAATCCTTCTATGCTCAACAAGACAGCAGTACATCTGAAGATCCAGATGAACTCTCAAGTGAAGATGGAACCTATGAATTTTTATTGATGGCTATAGAAGAACTTGAAGGTCTCCTGCTAGAAGATGAAGAAGAAGAAGGTGAAGTCGACCTTGAGGGGGAGCTAAGAAGTGCTCTAGAAGAGATTGATAGACTTAAGATGAAATGCAGAAAACAAAAGGACATTCTCCTCAAGTTTGTACAAGAAGAACAGAATTCAGAAGTCCTGATGTAGCTAAATATAGAGCTTGAAGAAGCTAAGAAGATAGAGGACATGTTACTTAAGAAAATCAAAGAAAAAACTCAAGAGCAAGAAAAATTGGAAGAAGAAGTAGTATGTCTCAGGAAGAATTTAGAAAATTCTCAAAGGAAATTGGTTATAAACTCTTCTCAAACAAAAAGCTCTAGTAAGTTGAATGAAATTCTGCTTGCTCAAAGATCGCCTATGATAAAAACTAGAATAGGCTATGAAGGAGAATCAAGTAAAGGCAAAGAAAAAGTTGACAGAGAGATTATTTTTGTAAAAGAAAAAAAGAATGATGAAGCAGCTCAAAAAATTCCTACAAAAGAAGAAACCTGTAATAAGGAAGACAGAAATCAGAAGAAACCTCTAGTAGCAAAGAATGTAATAAATACTAAGACCCCTGAGTATGGAAAATTTGGAAACCATCAAAGGAGATTCTTCCCTCCTATGAAGAATGCCACCTGTTATGCTTGCCACAAGCTGGAACACATTGCTGCATATTTTCATGCAAGGAGGAGTAATTCAAACCAACAAAAGATGCAAACATTGAAGAGACTGCCTTAAGAAAACAAATGGAAGAGACAACCTTACATTAGGTATGCAAATGGTTTCTATGGTTACTATTTGTATTGTAAGGAATTTGGCCATAAAATCATTGAGTGTAGAAAGTATGGACAAAGATTGATGTTTAACACCTCAAGGAGGTTTATGAATCAAAGAAATTCTGTTCATACTCATAATTCTACAAAAATTATGATCAAATGTTGTGTATGCAATAAAGTTGGACATATACCTTCCAAATGTCCTCTAAGAAGATGTAGTTCATCACCTCACAAAAGATACCAAACAAAAGGGTGCCTCTAGTGGATAAATAAGGTGAATAAATGTGACTTGTCTCTAACTGCTCAAGACCTGAAAAGCCAGTGGTATTTGGAAAATGGCTGCTCTAAACACATGACTAGAGACAGAAGCAAGTTTATAAATTTTAATGAAAAGAAAACTAGTAATGTTACTTTTGGCAATGATAAATCAGGAAAAATCAAGGGAAAGGTATTAGTCAGCTTAGATAATGTCAGAGGTAAGGCCCAAGATGTGCTATTTGTAGATGGGCTGAAAGCAAATTTGTTGAGTGTCAGTCAAATGTGTGATAAAGGCTGCGAAGTTCTTTTCAGAGCACAAGACTATGAAGTCAGATCAAGCACCATAGGTAAGACTCTACTCAAAGGTGTTCAAACAGAGAGCAATGTTTACATCGTGAAGGAGAAAGATGAAGCATGCTATCTTAGCAAACTTGAGGAGTCATGGTTATGGCATAGGAGATTGGGACATCTTAGCTTCGATCATATTATCAGACTGAGCAAAAAGAAATAAGTCATGGACATGTCAGAAATAAAAAGGCCTTCTAATACCATATGCAAATCATGTCAATTGGGTAAACAAACCCGTATATCATTTAAGGCCAAAGATGAGTTATCAACAAGTAGACCACTCCAGCTTGTGCACATGGATATGTGTGGACCTGCAAGAACTAAAACACCAAGTGGAGAATCCTACTTCATGCTAATAATCGATGATTTCTCCAGAATGACATGGGTTGCATTTCTCAAGAATAAATCGGAAGCTCTCGACAAATTCAAAATATTCAAAGCATTAGCTGAAAACCAGACATGATGCAAGCTAAAATGCATCAGATCGGATAGAGGAGGTGAATTCAGAGATTATGAATTTGTAGATCTATGCAATGAATATGGCATAAAACAACAATAACTATTGCAGGGACACCTCAGCAGAATGGAGTAGCAGAGAGACAAAACAGATCTGTTCAACAAATTTCCAGAGCCATGATGCGGGAGAATAATATTCCTCAAACCTTCTGGGCAGAAGCGATACACACAGCGGTGCATATCCTTAATAAAGCTCACTTAAGGCCAAGCAGTGACAAGACTCCCTATGAACTTTGGCATGGGAAACCAGCTTCAGTCAAACATTTTAGAATCTTTGGAAGAAAGTGTTACATAAAGAATAATGATGAAAATATTGGAAAATTTGATGCTAGAGCAGATGAAGGGATATTTCTAGGATATGCATCCAAAAGCAAAGGGTACAGGTGCTACAACAAGACTCTTCGAAGAATAGTAGAAAGCATTGATGTGAGATTTGATGAAGAACTTCCAAACAATACAAGAGATATAGACTGCTGCAATCCATCAGACAACCATTAAGAAGAAAACCAAGATGATGAGGAAACAAGCAAGACACCAGAAGATACAGAGCTGAGTTCTAAAGCTCCCTCAAGATATACTCAGAAAAACCATCCTGAAGATCAGATCATTGGAGACAAGAGAGTAGGGGTCAAAACAAGAAAGTAGCTAACAGAACAAACTGAAGAGGTATACATAGCCATGTTGTCACAAATAGAGCCAAAGAATTTTGAAGAAGCCAGCAAGGACAAGTCTCGGGTAAATTCTATGAATGAATAATTGGACCAAATTGAGAAAAACAATACCTGGGAATTAGTTCCTAGACCCACTGAGAAAAATGTCATAGGCTCAAAATGGGTATTCAAAAATAAAATGAATGAGCAAGGACAAGTAATCAGGAATAAATCCAGACTGGTCTGCAAAGGATACTCACAAATTGAAGGACTTGATTACGATGAAACATTTTCCCCTGTATCCAGAATGGAAGCTATCAGAATGTTCCTAGCATTTGCATGCTACCAAAACTTCAAGGTATATCAAATGGATGTAAAATCTACATTTTTGAATGGAGATTTAGAAGAAGAAGTCTACATGGAACAACTAGAAGGCTTCTCATTAACAGAGAAAGAAGACTATGTATGTAGACTGAAAAAGGATCTTTATGGACTGAAACAGGCTCCTCATACTTGGTACTCAAGACTAGATAAATATTTGCAAAAACAAGGCTTTAAGAGAGGTGGAGTAGACAACAATATATACATAAAAGCCCATGAAAATGAACTCCTGATTGTTGTAGTATATGTTGATGACATTATGTTTGGAAGCAACAAAGATGAACTTGCAAAAGGGTTTGCTGAGGAGATGAAATCAGAGTTTGAGATGTCCATGATTGGAGAACTCAATTTCTACTTAGGACTTCAAATTCAGAAAATGAACACAGGAACATTCATCTCACAGGAAAAATACTTGAAATAAATGTTGAAAAAGTTCAAAATGGAGGACTGCAAACCTGTGTCAACTCCCATGATCACGGGATGCAAGTTGTGTGTTGATGATGGGTCTACTGATATAGATCAAAAACTCTACAGATCCATGATAGGAAGTCTGTTGTATCTGACTGCATCAAGACCAGACATCATGCTAGTAGTAGGACTAGTGGCCAGATATCAAGCAACACCTAAACAAAACCATCTTCTGGCAGTAACAAGAATATTCAGATATCTACAAGGAACAACACAATATGGACTTTGGTATCCTAAAAGCAAAAACTTCACTTTGACAGCATACACAGATGCAGATTGGGCCAGCTGTGTAGATGACAGGAAAAGCACAAGTGGAGGTGCATTATATCTAGGAGAAAGTCTGGTGGCATGGTTAAGCAAGAAACAAACATCTATCTCTCTATCTATAGCAGAAGCAGAATATATAGCAGCAGCAGAATGTTGTACACAAGTCATGTGGATGAAGAAAACTCTCCAAGACATGAAGGTAAGCATTGATGAACCTATCTC
Source organism: Pinus albicaulis (assembly GCA_034641835.2). Classification (NCBI taxonomy): domain Eukaryota; kingdom Viridiplantae; phylum Streptophyta; class Pinopsida; order Pinales; family Pinaceae; genus Pinus; species Pinus albicaulis. The sequence continues at coordinate 226,141,025 of CM076582.1, read as the reverse complement.
AATCAAATGTGATAATACAAGTGCTATAAGTATATCTAAAAATCCTGTGCTTCACTCAAAAACTAAGCATATCCCAATCAAGTATCATTTTCTTCAAGAACAAGTGGCTTAGAAGATAGTAAAGTTAGAGTATGTGCCAACAAAAGAACAAACAACAGATATATTTACCAAACCTCTTGCTAGAGAACCATTTGAACATTTGAGAGATAGACTAGGGGTAGTATCTGTAGATGCTACTCTCTGATATAAAGAGAAAGCACAGTTTCAGGGGGAGAACAAAAACGAAAATATCATTCCAGGGGGAGATCAACCAGCAAGGAAAGCATGAAATAGGTCCTCAGGGTCAAAGGATTATGGAAAGAATACACCCAGCATAAAAGAGTTAAAGAAAAGGCTACAGGGTTAGAATTTTAGATTTAATCCAAAGTTTGGAGTAGCAGGGTACAAAGTCAGAAGATCTTAGAAAGAGGAAATGCAGAAAGAAAACTAGGAAATGAGCAGCCCTTTGCCATTGATGTCAAAGGGGGAGGAAAAGAAAAAAGGGACTTCTATAAGGAAAACATAGGAAGAGTATTGCCATCAATGCCAAAGGGGGAGACTGTTGGAATTGTTGTCATTGATGGCAAAGGAGATGACAAAGGAGGAGCACCTGAAACATCATTCAAGCGACAAAAAGGCAGCAGAGACATCAGAGGAAATAGAGACAAAGAGAGATAGAAAAAGAAAGGTAAAGGAGATAGAAAACAGAGAAGTAAGGAGAACCATCAGTCAAGGAGCAGAGGATAGCAAAGAAGCAAAAAACTATTCAAGGTGCAGAGTGGGTATCTTTAAGTGTTCAACATTGCATGGGTATAGTGAGACTCTGTAATTCGAAGTATAAATGGCTCCTATGTGAAATTATGATTAAATCTGTACATGGATTTACTGTGGAGTATACTGTGTGAGGTTATATATATAATAAGGAAATTACAGTTATAACATAGTGAAACTGCAAAGGAAACGGTGAAATCAGGTGATGGCACAGTAATAATTGTATAGGAAATGCTCTGAATGAATTTTTGTGTGGAGGATTGTTGGGTTATCAATATGAATAATCCCGTGTGTTCTTGATGAGAGTATCGAATTCTATAGCAATTAAAGAACCCGGTGATTGATCATGTCTGTCTGGATCGATTGAAGTTATTGTGGAACTGTGGTTAATTATCCAATGCTTGTGAGCACTGTAAAACATAGCCGCAAGGGTTATGTATGGCGGAGCTATGCGTCGGAGTAGATGGATGAAAGGAACGCCGAGGAACGAGGCTGTAATGTGAAGAAACAGTGGCCTGCGAAACCTCTGGCAATGACGACAACATGACGGGTGGTAAGGTAAATGAACCGCTTGCGAGAGGAACAGTGAGCATGGTTTGGAGTGAACAGTGATGGCGGTTTCCGGTTTACATCGCACCGCTTTTGTGGAGCAAGCGGTTTTCCCCATTTAATGACGATTCCATGGAATGCTTTCGACCGCATTAACATGGGGCGGTTGGCTTAAGCTTCCCTTTAATACATCAACATTAACCATCGACCAAAGACTCGGTGTGATATTGACACAAGTCGTCGATCTGGAGGAATGTGCATCACACCGTGATCGCCTTCAGAAGTAGCACAGAGGCTAACCTAAGGTGTGGCGGCTACATTTTATTTAAACAGTCGATTGTAAAGGTGGACCCGACCTAAGGACTATTATAAGTGTTGACTTTAATGTGTCGGGTTGGAACCTTAGTTATAAGGTTCAACGATAGAATAAAAGTCCAGAATACGTTAAATATGTTTATTTAAGGGTTGCTGGGTTATTAAAATAAGGTGGGGAGATTAAGGTTGGAAGGTGGCACACTCGTGCAGCCTTAGATTATGCTGACAGAATGATGGGTTAAAAATTTGTAAAATATTTAATTATCAACCAGGAAAGAAATGTGGAAAGCTTCTGAAACGAAGAAAAACAACAATGAAAAAGACAAATCTAGATCAACCAAAATCAGAAAAAGAAGCTGAGTGAAATTGGAGATTAATGCGGCAAAATGTGAATGTCGAAGTATTGCTTAATTAAATTTTTTATTGTTTGTGATGCATTGGCAAGTATCCTAAAGGAAAAGAAAAATCCCACTGTAGCATGGAAATTTGTACTTATCATTACAATTTTAAATTGAGATTGGATAAAGGAATGAGAAGAGAGAAGCCAAAGAGTCATGACTATTCATTCAAAATTCCTTGTGAAATACAAACAGTCATGTGAGGGACTCTATAAATAATATCAATTGGATATGAATAAGAGAGGTTAGAGAGAGTAAATATAGAGAAGGCAGAGTATAGAAGAGACAAGAAGAGAATATTAAGAAAAGAAAAGAAGAAAGAGAAGCTACAGAATAGAGCTAATATCTGAGGTAAATCAGCAAACATTTAGTTTGATAAATTGAGGAAGTTGGAGCTTCCCTATCAAGTTGCAGCTTGATAGGTGTTAGTTGTAGCTGACTAAGGTTGGAGCCTCCTGTAGGTTGGTGCCTGCATAAAATTGAAGGGAGTTGGTGCTTCCTTGCAAGTTGTAGCTTGCAGAATTGAGGATTGGAGCCTCCTGTAGGTTGGTGCCTGTAGAAAAATATTGGTGAGAGGGAGTTGGAGCTTGCCTTTGCATCACAACAATAATAAGATGTGGTTTTCTCCCTTTATGGGTTTCCACTTATATCTAGTGTCTCTTTGCATGATGTTTATGTGTTGATATGATTTATATCTTCTGCTTAACACTTACTGATCTCATATTAAGTCTACTGTTATATTATATTAATACTTGCTTCTCACATTCTAAGATTACTCACATATTAAGTTGGACATGATATGAAGGTGTAAATAAGTTTTAATGAAAAGTTTTAAAAGTCCATGAATGTGATAAACTGATTCACCCCCCCGTCTCAGTTTAACTATGGGTCCAACAAAAGTGGACCTCCTAAGGAAAATAAGAAAATATTAGTTAAAATAGTAAAATAAGAGATGATTTTTTAAAGAAGAATTAAGGAAACTAATTTTTTTCATTGTACTTTCAACTTATCTCTTTATAAGTCTATTCAAATGTCAACTATAAACACCTTTTGGATGCAAAATTAAATTCCGCATAAGACTTATACCCACTTTGCATAATTTTTAGTAGATCCACATCGAAAAAAATTTGAAAATACATGGAAAAAACATATAACATGTTTTTTTCATATATTTTATAATTTTTTTAATGTGAGTCTCCTTAGAAATATGCATAACGGGTACTCGTGAGTTGTGTAATTTATTTCCACACCCAACCAGTGTCAAAACATGAAATTTGAGTAAACCTCTAAGGAGATAAGCCAAAAATACAATTAAAAAGGTGGTTCTATTATTTTCCCTACTAAATATTTACCCTTGGGCATGACATCATCATCTTGAATCCTATTGGTTCTTTAAAAGTTACATTTGTTGTTTTGAGGCCCAGTTTTTACCACAAAATTACCCTAATGATTTATGAAAGAATTCCTTATTTCTAATTTTCCATCAAAGATATGAATGGAGTGGTCATGTTGTTGAATGTCTCAGAAGGAAAACAAATTCCTTTATAGTTCTAAAAGATAGAGTACATAGTGTAGAATAAAATTAAGGAACCCTAGTAGTTTAATAAATATGGTGTGAAGTCTCTAATGTTTGATCCTTGATTTATCTGAAAAATACATTATAGAATATACATTGTCAATGAAATATTCAAAGAATAATATTAGGAATGTCATGTGACGTATTGTAGATGTTTCAAGTAACTAAGCATCTCTCTAAGAAGAAAATGAAGTGTGAAACAAATCGTTAGTCACTCCAATATTACAATGGATATTGTAATGAGTGAATTTAGTTTCTTTACCTTTCATTGGATTGACAGTTTCACCTATATCTTATAATGATCTTGTTTTTATTTGATCTTCTCCAAGGGGATTCTACATGTGGATGAATCATGTCCATTTTTTTGCAGTGTATACAAATAAGGTCAAATATCTCACCTTGAATGTTTCTAACCTTCTCCTCTAGAATCATTTCTTCCATGTCCACTTTTACTACTACTTTCTATAGAAGAATTATGTGCTTGATTCTTCCTTTTATAAAAATTAATATGGTCTCTCCATTGGGTTGAACAATTTTCCTCCTCCTTTTGAATTATTACTCATGTTCTATAGCATTCTGCAAAAAAGAGTCCAATGTAATAGATTGTTGTTGGCACTAGATTGCAATAATTAAAGGTAGTGAGAGTATGTAGGTTAGAGGGACTTCATGAAAGGTATGAGAGGAAGATATATATTTAATCCAGTTGCAAATATGTCAAATATGTAAAATATGTCACGCATACTGAATTTGATCTTAGAAAGTAAGGCTATGGTGTCATCATCCTTCAAGTCTAGGTTTAATAGTTTCACTACTAGTTTCACAAGTTCCAATTATGTTTGAATCATACATGGCTATAAAAAAATGTAATGGAAACAATATATTTGAACAACTCATTATGTACTAATTCAATGACCAAGGAATCAACTTTATTTTCTTTTTTATTCCATATGTATATCTTCGTGTAAGATGTATGATTCTTAGCTCTAAACTTCTTTATATTGCCATAAGAATCTATAATGGTAAAAGTATATTTCCTCACCTCTTTACCTACTAATGAAATGACCAAGGAATACACTTTATTTTATTTTTTATTCCATATGTACAACTCCTTTTTTTATGTATGATTCTTAGGTCTACTATCCTTCTCTCCCTAAATTTGAATGGTAACTTCTTCTCCTTCACCAATGTCATTCGACAAATCATTGAAGATGAGAATGTATTTTATTTTTTCTTTATTATTCTTCATATTTTTATTTCTTGTCAAGTACCATGCACACAATGAGGATGAGAGAATTCATATTATGTAACCATTTATACATGGACGTGAGATATACGACTATGGAATATTTCATTTATTCTTGTAGAAGATAAATCTCATTTCCTACTTGAAGAAATATGAGATATTTGTAATCCTTTACTAAATTATATCCAAAACAACAAACAATTTTTGATGTGAGATATAAATGGATAAATAATTGGATGTTCCTCTAAAGAAATTACCCCATTTCTATGCCATTCAAATATTTCAAAAAAATCTCTAGATTGTTTGAGATAGAAGTAAAATCAATTCCTTATGTATTCACATCAACAAATTTTTTTTTTTTTCTAAATAGGACTAATTCTATTAATTATGAAAATATTGATACAAAACTGCCAAAATTTGGCCCCAACGTAGCGAAAGCGGACGGCACAGGTTGATTAAACTTCTTGTTCTTGAAATTTTTGGGTCGCCCATAGTGGGAAACCGACCCATTAAACATGAGTAATTGGGCCGCCCATAGTAGGGAAACCGGCCAGGAGTTTATACAAGACATGTAGATAACTGCAAAAAAGCTAGAAACATCATTTTGCCCAACAGGTGGGTAACTAGAATAGTAAAACACAAAAAAACCAGCAATAATTGAGCCAGGGGAATCAATCCTCATGCTCTGAAGACATTGGTTCCTCTTCAACTCTGCATGCATATTCATTTCCATCACTGCTGTCCTCCTTTCCTGCCTGACTGTCGGTCTTCATGTTCTGGTGCTCAGCTTCAGTGCACAGCCCTGTGTGAAGAGAGGGATTGGGGTGAAGGTCAAGAGGAGGGGAGGGGGGAGCAGAAAGAGGAATTTCTTCACGCAAGGACACAATGATGAAGGCGGTGATGATGGAGTCGAAGGAGGTGCAATGGAAGCGGAGTTCCGCGTTCTGGGTAGTTTGCCTGATGGTGGACCCCCGTAACCTGCTGCCTAGAGGATTGGGTTGACAGGGAGGGGCGGAAACGTCAGAAGGGAGGGGCTGACGGGGAAGAGCGTGAATGTCAGGAGGGATGGAATGACAGGGAGGCTCAGAGGGAGCGACAGGATGGCAAGGAACATCACCCGTAACACGCGCGCGCCCACGACCTCTGCCAGCAAGACTCCCTCTACCTCTGCCCCTGCTTCTACCACCTCGCGGGGGTGGCGGGGGAGTGAGATCGTCGCCCTCAGAGGAGGAGCTTAGCTCAGAAAGGGGCGAAGGAGGAATATCAGAGATATGGCCTCGACTAACACCGCGTCGAACTCGCATTCTTTGTCGGAGGCGGGGCATGGCTAGCAGCAGATGGCGCAGACGAGGCCTGCCTAAGTAGGGGTCAGGAGTAGGAGAGAAGGCAGGGAGACCACCAGGGTGACTCAGACCAGACAAAAGAGCAGAAGAACTGGAGGTTCGATTGACAGAGGGACAAAAATCTTGAGAATGCAAACTGAAACTGAAGGGAAGCAAAGTACCTGTGATGAGCATGCCCGGAGCGCCAGAAGAGGCGAAAGCACTACAGAAAGGGCTGTTGGAGAAGTGGACTTCGGGTAACGTCTCCAGGCAAGCCAGAACGCTGCAGCGACGCCCAGTCTGCGTTTTGCGGCTAGAATTGGCCGAACCAGGAGGACAAGCGCTGCTCAAAGGGATCAGAAGTTTCTCATGGCTTCCTGCATGCTGGTCATCCTCCATAGTGAAAACAAATAACAAAACCAGCGCCATATACCACAGAGCGAGGGTGCAGTAAATACAGTAATGATCAACCCAAGGCGTATTAATAACGCCAACAGTGAGAGTGCGCGAGGCCATGTGGGCAAGGCATGCAAGCAGCGTTGGGAGCTGCGCAGGTGCTGGTGGCACATTAATTCTCCATGGCAGCCGCATCCGGCGCACATAAACAAATTATTGAAAATAGATGAAATCATATATTCTTTTGTATTATTCATTTATTTATATTATAATTAAACCAATATGGAAAACACTGCATTTAGGTCTCTATTAAAAAAAAATATGCCAAAAGTGCCTTCGGGCTTCTGAACAAAACAAATACTCCAACAGTTAGAAAAAAATAAAAACCAAATTTCCCATTGTTCCTTTATCCTATATGATAGTTTAATAGATAATCAACACATGCCCACTTTAGCACAACACTAGCACACATTTATTTATATGTGTGGGTTCTTCGCTAGGTTAAAGTTGACGTAAAAAATTTAAATGCAGTATGACATAGGTCTATCTTTTGGTGATTAACCCTATATGTGAGACAGTACTATGGGTCCATAGTGAAACTTATATTGACATTAGCATAACATAGCCAATGTAATGTGACAATATCTAAGTGGTGCCATGTGTCATCCAAATTTCATCCCATTGGTAATCCAAAATCTCCAAATTGGAATGCCATGTGGTACCTTTTCATGCTACCACATCATCATGATACTACCACATCATCACTGTGCACTAGTATTGTGCTTCCACAAGCCACTATTTTGCCACCTATATGTTATATCTCTATTTTCCACTCCATTTTAGTGAGAGAAACCTAAGTTGAACTTATCTTAGTTGATGGCTAGAATGCATCCCCTTTTCTCCTCTACATTTACTTATATGATATTTATTTCATGTGAAGAATGGTGAAATTACATAAATGAGTTATTTATCATAATTATCTTCTCAAAATATTATAATTATGAGATAATAATTATTTTATAATGAAAAAAGTTGAGAAAAAACTCATAATTGAGAAAAAAGTTTCTAGAGGCTTATTTTTCCAATGAGATAAACTTGATCCACTTGTGTATGAGTTGGGTACGGGTATATTATTGGAGATGCTTCCTAACTTATCTTCACCCTAATTCTCAATTTTCCCTCCCCTTTGTCTCACAATCTCCCCCCTCTCTCAATGATAGACTAGTATATAAAGAGCCATAGAGTCTCCATCTGCTATATCCCTATTTTCAACTCCATTATAGTGAGATAAAACTCATGGAATTATTTTCATTGATAGTAAAGGAGAAGCAACAAAGAAAAATAGCAGTAGTGTATGCAAAGCATAAGTAAGGAAAAGAAGCCAAAAGAGTAGGAAGGTAGAGGAACAAAGGAGGAACAAAGGAAAATGAGAGTAGTAAGTCAAAGGATCAAAGGAGAAGCAAAGGAAAAGGGGAGAAAAAAGGCATGTTTGATATGTAATAAAAAGATAAAGGGTGATGGAAAATGATTCACAAGAGATGTTGTTGCAGATATGTAAGGCAAGATAAAAGAATGATCATTTTTGTGATGCAATGTGAAGGAAGGACTGCATGAAAACATAGGCGAAACTCCATGAAAGAAAAAACAAGACAAGGCTCAAGGTGATTTAGGAAATCACATGAAGAAAATATGGCTTTGAACATATGATTGGCTTTGGATAGTGAATGTTGCATACATATGCTTAGGTTGCTTTCATATGTTGGGTGCATATTGTTTACAATGCAGAATTCTTCCAATGTGTGCATGTGGTGTGTTGTTATAATGTCTCTTTTTGAATTATGTTTATATTGGAGTATCTAATCATTATAGAGCGCTAAAATAAAAGGTGTGGTGGAGAGCTTATGTATATCTAATATTATGAATATGAAGAGCTTGGAAACTAATGAGTGGAAGGCAAAGAGTCAAGTCTATTCACTTCATATTCCTAGGGGAATACAAACAACCAACAAAACTTCTTTGTAAAAGATGTTGGTTTTGGAAGCAAAACAAAACTTCTTTGTAAAAGATGTTGTTTTTGGAAGCAAAAGAGAGGTTAGAGAGTTGAAGAATGTGTGAGAGATGATTGATGTGTTATTCATAGTTACTTGGCACATATGAAGCTTATGTGAAGAATATTTGAAAGGAACAAGAGGCAGAAATGAAGATGAAGATATGCATAATTTATGACGAGGTACACATTGTTGTTTCTTGTTTGCATGAGGGGATTGTAGTCTCCTTTCAAGTAGTGGCTTGATAAACATTAGGTTGGATATTGTTGAGGTAAGATCCTTGGATGGGTTGTATCCTACACAAAACATAACATATGGGAGTTGGAGCTTCCTTACATGTTGTAGCTTGCAGAAAAATTGAGGTAGGAGCCTCTAGGTTGGAGCCTACAAAAAATCAAATGTAATAAGGAGTACGAGCTTTACTTTGCATCACAACAATAATAAAATTGTGGTTTTCTCCCTTTATAGGTTCCCATTATATATGATGTCATATGTGTAACTATTATGTGCTGATGTGTTTATGTCATACTTTGGTTTGCTTATTACTTGTTGTTCACTTATTCAATCTGCTAATAATTGTTAAGTTGCTCATGTAATGTTTTAGTTAATGATATTAATGAAAACAATTTTAATGTCCATGAATGGACTAAACTGATTCACCCCTTCCCCCCTCACCCCTCTCATATTAGTCAAGTTTCCATTGATTGGTATGAGAGCCTGTGTTGAGTACATGAAATTTTTATTAATGGAGAGATAAGGTAAAATCTGAACTGAACTGACCTAGTGTATGGAAAATAATTTTATGTGATAGTTATTGTAAACACTAGCCCTTTGTGCAATAAAAACAATGAAATGATAAGGAAAAATGTGTTATGTTTAACAATATTCATAATAAGGTTCTTGATACAGTAATAGATTTAACCTATGAAAAATAAATCTGGGATAGATTGTAGATTATTCATGAAGGAGAGACTAGTATCAGTAGTACAGAAAAAAGAGAAGAGAAAGGGGAATAATAAAAATCCTATTAAAAAAGGAAGGGTTTAGTCAAATAAGGTCTCTCCTAGTGTGAATGGACCTTCTTTCCATGAATAAAAGACAATTGAAGGAGAAGCCAAGCTTGACATAGCCTTGACTGAAATAGAAATATTGAATAATGAAAATAAATAATTGAAGAAACTAGTGCAAATATGTGATGATAAAGAGCATAAGTACAAGGAGGAAATTGTCAATTTGAAGACAACTTGGAGAAGAAGGATAATACAAGAGGTGATGAGTATTAAATTCAAGGATATAAACCTACAATATGAAAGATTAGAAGCTGACATTTATTAGCTAGAGTTGAGTTAAAAGAAAATAATAGATTATGTAAACACATTCAAAAGGAGGTTTCCTCCATGAAGAACTCAGAAAAGGCAGACATTAAAGATGATAATAAAGCAGTCCTAAAAATACCTTAGGAGAATGGACAAGAAGCATGATTAATAAAGAAGAAAAAAAGCAATACTAAAAGCCAAAGAATGAGATGAAGAATGTATTCACTTCAAGAAAAATATTTTCTCCTGAAAATGAGTTGAAAAAATGTGGAAGATCACAGAGGTAATTTTTTGCTCCCTTGAAAGATATCAAGTGTTTCTGATGTCATCAAGCTCAACATGTTGCAGCAGAATGTCAGAGAAATAGAATTAAAACATACCAACAGCAAGTGCAAAAAAAAAAGGTTCACTCAAGCATGCAAACAAAGAAGACAATAATACACCACTTACACAAAACACTTAGAGGGTTATTGTTATTTGTGCAATGAATTTGGACATATATCATGTGAATGTAATCTGTATGCAAATAATATCACAAGAGTACACACCATTTTCGACATTTATTTTTTAAGCATTATGTATGTAGAAATCTTGGGCACAAAGCAAAATATTTCATGTTGTCAAATACTCTAAAGGACTCAAAAAAACTAATGGAAGTGAAACCAAGAAAACCAAACAATGAAGGGAATGCAAATAAAAGAAGTAAAAAGAAAGAAGTGTGGAAGAGGAAGAAAAAGGAGCAGCCTTTTACTTCTATGACATAATGAATTCATCATAGTTTTAGGAGGAGTTGATCTAGATAACAAGACACTCATTCAGTCAGTGTTAGAAGAGTAGTAACATCCCAAGGGGAGAGCAATACAAAGAATGTCTTGGAAGAAATAACTAATCTGTTGAGACCAAACTTGTACATGAGGAATGATGGAGACATGATGCTTTACCTATCATTAGTATAAGTATGAAGACAATTTACCTTCACCTAAGATCTGAAACAAGACACCACGCCAGCATAATAATAATAAAAAAACACAGGCTATTATGAAAATATGTTTGCAGCTATATATGAGTTATAAAGAAACTAAGTTGGCTGCAATAAGAAAATAAAGAGAGAGAAAAAGTGCAAAGGGATTTTGATCACAAATAAAATGATATCTTCATCCTATGCTTTTTGCACATCCTGTGAAGCATCCATAATTTCTCTTCCAAAGAAGCAAACGAATTGAAACAGAGGAGTCGAAACTATTGTGTAAGTATTTATTGTGACAGAAGAGGTGGATTATACAATTGAATATTTTCTAGTTGCAGATAATGACCATATAGCCTTCAATGCAATGATGATATCTTAATTCTCCGTGAGTTTTCTCAAGCAGAATTATGAAAATCCGAATGAGACAATCAGGTGATGGGGATGAAATATTTCTTTCCCTCCATATGTGGCATATGCATGATATTTTATTTTTGATTCTTGGGAGCAAATGAATCGATATAGTGATAATTGTTAGAAGTACATTCCATGAGTAGGTACTATGTAACTTCAATATCTTGAGTACAGAACGGTCACATCGATTTCAGAGCATCTCAATCGATTACACAGACTTGGAACGTTTCAATGTTTGTGGATATTTCAGTTACACTAATCTCTATCTCAATAGCAGAATAATCGAGATATTCTGGAAATGGGACCGTCATGATATTGAGGGTGTTATTCATCCTGAATGTAGGAGTGTTTTTACACCAACTCTAGAAGATTTTTGGCATGAACATGCGTTATTGGTAGTGTTGATTGTTTGAGGCAGCGCTAGGAAGTGTTACTTTCATTACATTCATTAATACGAGGAGCGTTATGCTATGATGGCAGCTTGAACATATTTACAACGAATATATTCGCAGCGTTGAATAGATATTGGCAACATTCATTAAAACATTCTCAATAATATTGCCAGCGTTCATTACATTGCATTCATTATATTGTGTATGCTACACTGCATCGTCCTTAAATTATATCGACAACGTTCAATATATCAACATTGCCTTGTTGGAGTTACATTGCTATTTGGAATGATGTCTCGATATATCTGGATTTTAGGGTTTCATGCCTTAAATTTAGCGTGTAATCTTTGGGTTACCAAAGAGAGTATATGAGAGTTTACTTTATTGTGCCCTGAACACTACCGTTCATGTTTGCAGTGCTACAATATTGCATCAGTTCGAATTAAAGTCGTAGGAAATGGTTGTTGTACAATTGAGATACAGATCAATGACTACGATTGAGATGGTTTATCCACTGTTTCTTTTGGTCTATCAAAGATCCGACAAGAGCTCTAACAAATGTAATGTGTGGTGTTGCTAACGTTGATCTGGTACTCTCAGTAACAACAAGGCCACACATGATTAATATAAAATTTAAAGGGTTAATTCTCCAGCTTCATATCTCTATATCAACGTGAAACGAAGTACATATGATATTCATTGCATGGTGACATAGAATCGAGCATGCGGAATTGAATTTACATTGGTGAGGATGTCACCATTCAATTTTTTTAAATGGACATTTTGTAATGTAAGTGGATGGATCGGAGGTTGTGGAAGATGTTAGCATCGAAACTGTTGGAGAAAATACATGCTTGTCTTCCCACTTTCCAACTTCTTTTGGATGGGTTCGGTGTGCAAACGCTTGTACCATTTCTTGTTTTATAAGAACTTTCTTAAATCGTGCAGAGAGGTTGTTCTCCGGCTCAAAGAAAAAATTTGAAAGGGTTAATCTTCTAGATAATTTGAAGTGTAAGGAAATTCATCGAAACTTTAGATGGCACTCATGACATATTATTATTGAAGTATTGAAAAAAAATTGGTTCAAGTATTATTGAAAATAGTGTCTAGCCTCACTCACTTTCCATTAACGTCGCAACACTCCTATAGTCGAGGAGGACTTTTTTTGAGTGATGTAGTTAATATCTGTAGTTAATAACAGATTGGAATAATGTCATTAGTCGTTCTAAATTTCCGATCATAGTGGATGGTGGAGATTCAGGGTAAGCACTGTGTAGTGTACTGGATGTTTGGAGCTTTTATTATATGTGCAACATTACAGTGTGTAGCATACTGGATTTTTGGAGCTTTTATTATATACATAATTGGTGATAAAATGTGATGGTGAATTAATAAATAAAAAAACTCACTGGTCATTTTTACATGAACCAACTCACACTAATTAAGGATTCTCCATTAACTTTAACACTCCATCTTAATGGGGAAGGGATTCACAAATATGCCTAACATCTACCTAAACATTTCAAACTTAATTTTTCCAAGAGGCTTAGTGAAAATGCAATCAACATTATCACATGTTTTACAATATACAACATGGATTTCTTTAGATTGAACTTTATCCCTAACTAAGTGGAATATTATATCAATGTGTTTAGCGTTCTTGTGAAACACCATATTATTACCAAGCTTGATTGAGCTCTGGTTGTCATATCTAATAATTGTTGTATCTTTCTGTTCTTCCCCAACATTCTCGAGAAGTCTCTGCAACCAAACTGCCTCACATGTTGCTACACACATAGCTTGATACTATGCTTCTCCTAAAGAAAAAGAATCTGTATTTTGTTTCTTACTGCTCCATGTAATCACCCCAGATCCAATGTGGAATGCATAACCTGTTATGGATCTTCGGTCATCTACATTTCCAGCCAAGTCGAAATCTATAAACCCTATCAATCTAACATAAGAAGAATCAGTGTAAATAATACCATAATCTACACTTCCTTGTAGATGCCTCAAAACACCTTTCGTTGCATTCCAATGAATTTCAAGTGGTTTGGCCATGAATTGACTTATAACAGTAACTTCATAAGCCAAATCTGGTCTAATAGTGGTTAAGTAGATTAAACTCCCAAATAGTTGTTGATAGTGTCTCGCATCTACCTTTTTAGAGCCATCCTCACTGTTAATGTTTTGTTGTAATGGTACTGTTGCATCCTTACACTAATCCATTCTGAATCTTTCGAGCTAACCTCTCACATACTTACCCTACGACAAAAAATTTTGTCCTCAATCTCTCCAAATCTCAAGACCCAAACAATATCTTAGTTCACCAAGGTCTTTCATTTCGAACATTTGTGACATTTGTTGCTTGATTTCTTTGATGGGATCAACGACATCACCTATAATAATTAGATCATCTACACGCAAAGAAATCAACACTATGCACCCGTTTTCATCTTTCAAAATATACAGATTAGGGTTGTTTTTACTTTTATTGTAACTTTGTTGCAGAAAAAATGAATCAATCTTTTCATACCATGACCTGGGTGCTTATTTTAGTCCATATAAATCTTTCTTTAATCTGTAGACTAAATGTTATTTCTCTTTCTCGACAAACCCCTCAGGTTGCTCTAAGTAAACCTCCTCTTTCGATCCCACATTTAAAAATGTAGATTTTATATCTAGTTGGTGAATCGTCGAGTTTTTTCTAGTAGCTAAATCAATCATCATTTTAATAGTGCTTAATTTACCTACGGGGGTGAAGGTTTTCTCATAGTCAATACCTTCTTTTTGTGAATACCCCTTTGCTACCAATATATCTTTTAATTTATCTATGGTTCCATCTGCATTAATATTGGGTTTATAAAACCATTTACAACCTATGGTTTGTTTCCCTTTAGGTAGTTCAACCAACTCCCAAGTGTTGTTTTTTAGAATAGATTCATATTCATGTTCCATAGCTTCTTTCCATTCACTACATTGATTTGATTCTCTATAACTAGAAGGTTCAACAACATTCATCATACTAGTTATAAATGCATTTTCCCTATATTTAGTAGGCAATTGAATCTTCCTACCTCATCTTCCGAGCATTGGTGTAGCTTCCAACCTGTTTTGAATTTTCTTTGAAGGACTCGATTCGATTGTTGTATCTGAACTTTCTACTTCTGCCTTTTTCTTCTTCTCATAGTTGTTACATGTTTCTTCACTTCCTTCCACCAAAAATGGAATATCCCATTCCTCATTGCTTTTATCAAATTCATCATAAACCTACTCATAGAACATGACATCTCTACTAACAAAAATCTTGTGAGTAGAGGGATTAAATAGTCTATAAGCTTTAAATTTTGAACAATACCCTATAAAGGTACATTTGATGGCTTTTGAATCTAGTTTTCTCCCGTCTTCCTTTGGAATGTGGGAAAATGCTTTAGACCTAAATACTCTCAAATGTTTTACTGCAAGCTTGAATCCATAAAATGCTTCAAAAGGAGTTTTGAACTGGATACTTCTTGTAGGACTCCTATTTTTCAAATAAACTACAGTATTCAATGCTTCAAACCAAAAACCATTGGAAAGACCCTTACCTTTCAACATGCTCCTAGCACACTCCACTAATGTTCTGTTCTTTCTTTCCACTACTCTGTTCTGCTAAGGAGTATGGGGTACTGCGAATTACTGTAATATTCCATGGTATTTACAATACTTGGTAACTTCATCTTTTATGTATTCTTCTCCTTGATTAGAGTGGAGAATTTTTATGTGATTCCCTGTTTGCTTTTCTATCATATATCTGAACTTCCTAAAGTATTCAAATGTGTGACTTTTCTTACTCATGAAATATACCAAAGAAAAATTTGTGCAGTAATCAACAAACGGTAGAAAATACAGTGTACCTCCTAATTAATTTGTTTGTATAGATCCACATAGGTCAGTGTGCACTAATTCAAGTATATATACCTTTTTCTTTTCTACTCGAACAGGGAATTCCTCTCTATGCATCTTTCCTAACACACAAGCATCACAATAATTATGCACTTGTTTTAATGTAGGAATACCTCTTACCGTTTCTTTTTTCTGAAGTAACAACAAATCATTGATGTTGATGTGACCAAGTCTCTAGTGCCATAGATATTCTGTAGTCAAACTTGATGCTGTCAAAGCTCGATTTGGTGTTGTTCCCACATCCAATTTGTAAATACTTCCTATTCGAATTCCTGAAGAAATAATCTTCATGCCATCCAACAAATCTTTAATATAACAATTAGATTTAAATAATTCTACCTTGACATTCTGATCTGTAATCTTGGATACAAAAATCAAATTATTTGTAACTCTAGGTACATACATTACATTATGGATATGTCTCATATTACCATTAGGAAAAATAATAGGAATTTTCTCATACCCTTTCATATGATGATTTCTATCATCACCAAGGTATATTTGTGCTTCGTTGTTGATTTCTTTAAAATCTTTGAACCATTGTCTATTCCCCGTCATATGTGTGGAAGCTCCTAAATCCACATATGAGATGTCTGCTTTGACGTTCTCATCAAATTCTGCCATGAACAATATGAAGTCCTAAACATGGTCATCATCTGCGAAATGACCTGGATGTATTTTATGTCTCTACTGTTCTTCATGAAATTTCTTTTCTATGCACTCCTTAGCCATATAACCAATTTTTCCACAATCTATAGAGTCATTTTTATTCGGATACATACCTTGAGCTTGATTCAGTATTTTCTGTGGATTTCCTCCATTTTGTTGTGATGAATTTCCTTTTTCTTTGAAGAATTTATTCTCTGTCGTTAACACAAGATCTGCACTCTGCAGTTTTAGAGTTAATATTATTTCTTCTTCTTGCATTAATATTCCCGTCAATTCTTCAAACTTTAGTATTTTATCTCTCGCACTTATCCCACTCATAAAAATTTGGTAATCATCATTCATACCATTCATGGTAATCATGGCCAAATCTACATCTGCAACTATCTCACTGATATCTGCTAATTTGTTCTTCATATCCTTGATCCGCGATATGAAAGAAAAAATTGTTTCATTCTCCTCCATCTTTATGGATAGAATCTTGTTCTTCAAGAACAGAAGATGATTTATATTCCTGATCTCATACAAATCCTTCAATAACGTCCAACTTTCACTTGCTGATTTGCATTCTGTGATATGCAGTATGATGCACTCTTTCACTGACATCTTCATCAGTGTCTTTCCTCTACCTTCTCTCTACTCTCAATCTAGAATCAACATTGCTCCCACTGCTGGCTATGGCTGATCCCCATTTGCAATCGTCCATGCACTCTACACTTCTATCATAGTTTGCATCTTGAACTTTCAATTAGAGTAATTGGAACCATCGAGCTTGTTGCTCTTGTTCATGTATGCTTTGATTATTTGGTTAGTCATCTTGACAATTCACAAAAGAAACTTTGAGTAACTGACAGGAAAAAAAATGATGGATCTACTCCAGATCCTTACAGAAAGAAATATCACTATATAGATCTACCAGAGCTATGATCAATCCAGCAGGTTTTTTTGCACATTGTGTGATAGGCTCTCGACTCCTCTTCACCAAGAAGATCTGCTTCAAATCTCTTCCTTCATCGATGAAATTTCACCGGATCCCTTCATCAACGACCTTTCATCGGATCTCCTACTTCATCAGTGATGCCCACTGGCTCATATCTATTTCAAATCTCCTTGGCACACAAACTTACCTAATTTCCACGATGATCACGCCAGAAATAAAACTTAGTAAGGCTTCCCTCTATTGGCACCTATGTTCTGCTCAAATCTGCATTGTCGGCGTGACTGTTATTGCAGGAAACACGATGATCGAGGTAAATGTTCCTCAATAATCCACGCTGATTTTATCAATGCCTGAAAAAAATTCACTTAGTCATAAGGGGCTTCTCCTTTTCCACGTGGATACTCACAGGGCTCACAACACTTCGGCTATGCTTTGTCCCTAGAGCTCTAATACCATGATAAAATGTGATGTTGAATTAAAAAATAAAAACATCTACTGGTTAGCTCTACAGAAGAGAGTCTAAACCAAGAGATTTTGGGTTTGAAAAATGCTCTACATTCTCAATACAACTCAATCAATATATAGTATACATAGATATAGGGAATTTAGAACCATACCCTAAGAAATAGAAACTAATTCCTATCCTAAGGTTTCATGAACTAGCTCACACTAATTAAGGATTCTCCATTATTTTTCAACAATTGGAGAGAGTCCTAGAAAGTCGTGAGGTTAGGGCAATGAAGTAATACAGACACATTTTCGTCGATGGGACGATGAGAAGAAAAAGCAAAGATTTGGCTCATATGAAGGCTTTGGAGGATTGTTCGGCATCAGAAGATTGAATTTTTTTCCAGAAATGTTTATAATAGTCACCATATACCAAGGGACAGACATTCTAATTGTTGCGAATTCCATGGAGTATGAGTGACACTACTGCTAGAGTAGTTGGCAAGCTTATGTCTGTATCAACATCTAGCTTCGAATTGATGAATGTCAATCCATGACTACGATGAATGTGATTCCATGTCAATCGATGAATACTTATTTATTATTGACACATATATTGAAGATGATTGTGGATCACACCATATTTTTGGTCGTTGACTCGCGTCATACTATCATTTCTTCACCATATGGCGTCTCATGTAAGAAAGAAATGGGATATCATCATATCATATATTCAGAAAATGGTATTAAATTTTAGTCAATATTGCATCATGATGTGGCATGGTGTTCTATTATATTGCATTTAAAGTGCTATATTATATTGTGTGTTGTACCCAATCCTATATTGCATTCAAGTGATATTATAAATGCGTTCATTGCACTGGAATAGGGTTTATTATATCAGCATGCCAATTCTAAGAACATTCACTATTATATCAATATGCCACAGTGGTTATTGTATCAATATTAAATTCCTAACTAAAGCTCAAGGAAAATGGTGCCGTGTAAAATTTTCTCTAAAGCACTTAGGGGAATTTATTTAGACATGGCACTAAGTTCTAAATACAAAATATATTGATTATTTTGTGTATCTGGTCCTCTCCTCTCATGGATCTATTTATGTGTCTATATTCCCTACAATATTTCCTATATATGGATTGAATGTATTTTATTTTGTTATTACAGTGTGTGATTTGTCTACTCCAACTATCCAGATATTTTATTGGATATCACCTCATAATTCTGTTATGATTCTTGAACCTCTAATTGTCAGAAGCTTCGAATTTGACCAAGCTATGCTTGTCAAAGTATTTGTTCAGAGAATTGGGCACATTTACGAACACCATTGTGGGAAATTTTTACTTTAGACCCCCTTTCCATTAATGTTAAAGGGGGAGGTAAGCACAAGGATGGAGGCTAATTTATCAATACTTGGGACAAAATTGGGAGGAATATTGTTTTTCCATCAATGTCAAATTGGGAGATTGATGGAATTATTGTCATTGATGGAAAAGCAGCAACAAAAATTACAAAGAGTAGAAACAAGGTATGCAGGAGCAATAGTAAAGAAAAGAAGGCAAAAGAGAAACACGAAAAAGGAGTGAAGGAGAAACAAAGTAAAAGAAGAGTAGCAAGGAAAATGAGAAAAGGAGCAACAAAGGAAAATGAGAGCAACAAGGCATGTTTGATATGCATAAACAAGAGCAAGAGTGATGGGAAATGCTACAAGAGATAAGTTGTTGCAAGGATGCAAGGAAAAAAAATCATGATTATTATTGTAATGCAAGGCAAAGGCAAGACTCCATGATAGAAAAGGAAAGACTCCATGACAACAAAGGAAAAACTCCATGAAAGAAAAAACAAGACAACACTCAAGGAACTTGAGGTAATGGCATGAAGAAAATATGGCTTTGATCATATAATTTTTTTTGGTAAGTGAATGTTGTATACATATGATTACATTTCTTTCATATGTTGGATGCATATTGTTTACATTGCAAAATGCTTACAATTTGTGCATGTTTTGTGTTGTTATAATGACGCTTTTGGAATTATGTTGATATTGGAGTATCTAATCATTATAGGTAGCTAAGATAAAATGTGTGGTGGAGCACTTATGTATGTCTAATATTCTAAATATAAAGAGCTTGGAAACAAATGGGTGGATGGAAAAGAGACAAGTTTGTTCACTTCATATTCTTCTGTGGAATACAAACAACCAGCAAACTTTATTTATAAAATATGTTGTTTTCGGAAGCAAAAGAGAGCTTAGAGAGTTAGATAATGTGTGAGATCTAATTGAAGTGTTATGAATTAGTTACCTCTCACATATGAAACTTATGTGAAGCATATTATAAGGGAAGAAGAGGCAAAAATTAAAATGGATATAATGAGTGAAAATGTGAAGTTGGGTTACACTTTTTTCCCTTCTTTGAGAAAAAACTTTCAGTTTTTTTGGTTCTTCAACTTTCTGCAAACTATAACAATTTTTCTGTTTAGAATTTCATTTTGTGATAAAAATAAAAGTTGTCAAAAATTTTGTTATCTTTCTATTACTTATTTTTTGGAATTTTTTTATGCACATTTGATATGTCAACTTAGTGTTTGTTTGAGTGTGTGCTTTTAACAATCAAAGAATTCATAAGAAGTCATGTTAATGCGCAATGTTGTATTCTTGAAAATTTGTGTTTTTGAGAAAAGAAATGTGTTACAACAATCTAGACAGAGTCTACATCGGTTTCGTCATATTTAAAAAGCCAATGGATGCATAACATAATTACTAGAATTTTTTGAACTCGTCCAATATGAAAAAACTGCATATTTTGAGTATGTTTCGCGACGCAAGAAATTTCTTAACATATAAGTTATAAACTAAAAATATAAAAGCTACCCATTAGAGACGACAGACCAATGTAATGCCCCATAATTGTTTCAATTTTTTTTCGATGTATTTTGGGAGATACAGAATTTTGATTTCACTGAATCACAATGACCCTCAGAAATTTTTTGCACCCGTTTTCTTACAAAATTAATTAAAATTAGTAAATATTTATGAAATTCCATAAAAGTTATATTTCCTGAAAGTAGATTCAATTCTGAAAATGCTTGTCCTGGTTCCTACAATTAATTCAAAACGTTTCATGGAGTTTAATCAGTCCAAAGTTGCAGAAACGTATTCAGAGCTTGGATCAGCATAATTGGTGACGCGTTAGTTCGGCCGAACTTTTATAAAAAGTTTGGCCAAACTATTTTTTGCGCAAACGGGCTATCAAGTCTCACGAATTAATAGTTTGGCTGAACTTTTTTTCAAATTTCGGCCAAACTTTTGCCTACTTTTCCGTTGGCCGGAAAATTTCATGGAGCCCCTCCAAAAAAACATTTTGCAGCAATATAAATTGCCGCAAAATCATTCATAATTTTCGCACATTTCGCACATTTGCTCTGATTTTACAAAGGTCTTGGTTTGGGTTTAAAGAATTTTCTTGGAGATTTGGGTTTAAGGACATTTCTTGGAGGCGGTCTGATTTTGCAAAAAAATGTTTTGGGTTTAAGGGCTTTTCTTGGAAGACATTTCTTGGAGGCGGTTTGATTTTGCAATGAATTGTTTTGGGTTTAAGGAATTTTCTTGGACGTACATTCGAAGGACATATCTTGGAGGTATGTGATACATTTTTTTGGAAGTCTTTTGATCTTCATTTTTCTTTAAATTATATACTTGGGCTTAATTTCGAATTTTTGGAGGCGGTCTAATTTTGCAAAAAATTGTTTTGGGTTTAAAGACTTTTCTTGGAGGACATTTCTTGGAGGCTGCTTGATTTTGCAAAGAATTGTTTTGGGTATAAGGAATTTTCTTAGATGTACATTCAAAGGACATTTCTTGGAGGTATGTAATGCATTTATTTGGATATTTTTTGTGCTTCATTTTTTTGAAAGTATGGATTTGGGCTTAATTTCAAAAAGACATTTTCTGGAAGTGTTTTTTGAAGTATTTTTTAAAGTAACGTTTTTTTTTTAAGTTGGAGGCATTTTTTGAAGTGACATTTTTTTAGAGTACATGTTTTGAGTTGAAGTAAATCTTTTGAGCTTCGTTTCATTTTTATAAGACATTTTTTTCTCATATTTTTTAAAGTAGGTGTTTTGCATTGGAGTATGTATTTTTTGCAAAATTTTTAAAATGTGTGTTTTTTTTTTTAAATTAAATCTTTTGTGATGATTTTTCTAATTGAGTTATTGTCTAAATTTTTGAAGGAAATTTTTTGAATTTCATACTCTATTATCATGGTAAATTGAAGGAATTGTGTGAGAAAATATCATAGAAAAAAAGACCCTAAGGAACGTAGGGAAGAGACGAGACAATCTAGCAAAAGAAAGATAGAAGCACTCTCAAATATTGAAGGTGAAAATCAACCTCAACTACAAATTAAAGCATATAAATGTAAATATTATGATCTATTGATATATTTAAAATTTTCCTAGTGTAAAATGTGAAGCTTAATTTTTATTTGATGAACTAATTTGAAAAATATTTTGCAATGTAAACAGAGAGAGATATTCCTCAAAACATTGATGATGAGATACAGAATTTTGAAAGAGAAAGTGAAAGAGATATTGAACCAATGATTGAAGATGGTGAAAATATTGAAAGAAAATCAAGTGAAGAAATTGAATCACAATGTATGTACACACACACACACACACACACACACATATATATATATATTGAACATATGCACGTATCATTGAAATTATACATATATTTATTAATTTAGTTATTTATTAAATATGTAAACTTATTATGTACTATTTATTCTAATATGTATAGATGAAATAGTGTCGATGATGAGATGTTAGAAAATGTTGACACACACACATATGGAGATAAAAAACCTGACCATTATATACGATATCATATTAACTGCATTTTTGAAACGTATTTCATAAAGGAGAAAGTGACAGTTCAAGCTCAAATGTTGAAAGGTCTCCAATCATTAAGGAAATTAAAAGAAGCTACGACACTACTGGGTATTCGAAAATCAACCAAAGATAAAAAAAAATGAAGGCAAATGTGATACAAAGTATAAGTAGTGCTATAAATTCAATTAGGATACGTAGACAGAAAAATGTTTCAATTGTACGTAGAGGAATACATATGGCAGTGGTTTCATCAAGTACTAAAGAGAATCGTTTGGTAACATCTATGGCATGCGCATTAGGAACCTCGCGAAAAACTTTGCACAAACATTGGAAATTCCGGCTACAAATAGATGTAAATGATGAACTCGCTTGTTGGAGAGCTATTTGTAGGCAACCATACAAAGATAGACTTGGAGAAAATGTTAAAAAAATAATATATGAATATTGCAAGAACAATTCGCGTGCTTCGCCAACTGCAAAGCATGTGATGCGAAGAAGAATAGCACAAAATCAGTACAAAAAACATGAAAAATATTTCTTGGAAACCACTCAGATAGAGTTATTCAACAAGTTCAAAGAAGAGAATCATAAAATTCATGTTTCAATCAGTGATTTTGTTCAACAAAAACCATGGTATGTAAAACCTATCGCCGTACGCGAGACTTGTTGTTGTCGTTATCATGTGGAATTTGAGTTATATTATGACACATTCCTTGATTTTGGTAGAACATTATGGAAGGATTCACCTCCTCCTCCCACTATTCATGATTTCATATCTCAAATTCTATTTGAAAGAGAAAGCGATGAACTATTTTACAAAAATAAATTTGTTGGTGGTAAAAAATTCGATGATTGTGGAAATTTGAAAAATTTTTGAAACAAATATCGTACTGATATAAATGATCAATCATTTTCCAACATGAAAGTGAAATGGAAGAGATATGAATATATTCATACATCGATTCAAGGTGCAAATAGTGCCAAAAGAGTTGAATTACGAGAAGATGAAATTTTTGTGATAGACTTTTTGAGAAAGTTTGAGGCAGAAATTTACAAATACACCAAGCATACCCATAGAGCTCGATGGCAAGACTTGCAATTCAAAAAATATCGTGAATTTTTTCCACCAGGCACCATTTTTCAGTGATTGATTTTGCAGAAAACTACACATTTGTTCCAAAAAAAGGAATTCAGAGTGAATACTCTCATTCTAACCAAGTCTCCATGCTTTTCCATGTTCTATATAGACATGCTGAACAAAATGATGATCATATAGAAAGAACGAGTGAAAATCGACATATCATTAAAGAATATCACTTTTATATCAGTGACGATCGTACACATGATACATATTTTGTACAACATTGTTTTGGAAAAATTTACGATTCCTTGAAAAAATGTGGAATAACATTCAATGAATATTGGATATGGTCAGTTGGATGCGCAGGTCAATTCCAATCTGCATGATCATTGTTTTGGTTGTGTTGTCTTCATAATAAAACATGCATTAAACATTGTTGGAATTTCTTTGAGACTGGCCATGGAAAAGGAGAACATGACGGTGCAGGGGCATGCATACAATGAGCAATTTTAAGATATCAAATGAACCTCTCTGCAAGCCGACTTTTGGACGTGAAAGAAGTTGTTCAATGGTGCATCGCTGCACTAAGCCATGAGACTAACCCATCAAAGGAAGTGCGAAGGTACATTCAATTTAATTTTTATTGGAAATATAATTTTATCATGCAATGATTATCTTTGATTGTATTTTGATATCATATTTACATTCTTCTTTGAATTTTCCATAGAAAGGTTTTTCTGGCATATTGGGATCAAAGACGTAGATAGATCAATTGGAAATGACATTGAAACAATAAAAGGGACTCAAAAATTGCATTCAAGTAAAACAAAGTCATCCAGAAATGTGTTTGCATTGGATAAAAGAAAATATTCTTGTTTTTGTCATGTTTGCATAGACAACACAAAATCCAATGACGTTTGTGAAACAAAATGTATGTAAATGATTGGAAACATACAGAGCTAAATACAAAGGGCAAAATTTCTATTGCAATGTTTGAAGAAAATCAATTAGAGGAAACTATAATATCATCCGATGGTGATCGAGTTTCTGATCCTGTTAGAGAAGGTAACATTTGAATTTCTTTCTAATGATTTAAAGATCTAGAAATAAATTTAAATATGTATAATTTTGTTAATTTTTTTTTATTGTGGAGGAGATTTTTTTTCTGTAATTGCACCTATTGACAACGATGAAAATGTGAAGTATTATTTGATGCGTTACACTGAACGAAAAATGAAATTATTAGAAAACTATAATGATCACGGATTTCAATATGAAAGAGGATCTATTATACTGAAAGGCTATTTTTTTAGACAAACTAATCAAAGTGGGGATTTTGTTTACTTTGAAGACTATGAACCTGATTTCATAAGTTGTCAATATAGTCACTTGGTGTGTGCAGTACGCATAAAGTTGATAGAGGTTCAATCAAAGGAAAAAACGAAAATTAAGAAATGGAAAATGTCAAAATCCAATCATGAATGGATTATTGAAGATGGCATTCCATTGGGATTTTTTTGATTGAACTTCCCAACAATTTATTCTATTTGGATTAAATATGTTTTAGAACTTCCAGTACTCAACTAACAATTGAGCTCCTTATTTTATTTGTGCAAGTGTTTGCACATGTACAAATTGTTTTGGTACATGCACGTGCTCTAGTATCAACTGAAAGTAGCTTTTCTATACATGTGCATTGATGAAAATTGTTACATATATATATATATATATATATATATATATATATATATATATATATGTTCTAGAATGCAATTAATTGTTCAAGTAGTTTTACTATGTGCATTGATGAAAAATGATTCACGTACTCAATATATATGTTCTAGAATGCAATTAACTGGAACTAATTTTTCAATGTGCATTGATGAAAAATGTTGCACGCACTGGATACATACACAAACTGAATACATGTCCAATTTTTCTTGTGGGATTTTCTGGTAAAAAGTATTCACAATGTAAATAAATCATCTAGAGTATACTTTTGTACGAAGATTCCTTTCAGACAAGAGACTTAGAGCACTTCTCTGACTTTTGGTGGGATGTGACCCACATCTCTATTCCTAATTGAAAATCTAGTACAAAATTTGTTTGTCCAATGGTCAGATATGTTCTATCTTCTAGAATGTAATGAACTGAATTTCATCAATTTACCAATTTATAAATCAACAAGGCTACCTATTTTAGTGTATTAATGACATTGACCCGAATTCAACAAATATATATGTACTTCTTATATTTCCAATCAAAATTAAATGGATTTACATATATCTACTTTTTTACTTTTTTTTCAATTAGAGCTCAATTGATATGGTTAGTTGCATTGAAAAGCTATGTTCTTCCTATTGGAAATTTTTTCACTCTAACAAGAGTATGTAGAGATCAAAAGCAATCTTAAGATGCCAAATGTACTTCAACCATCCAAAACTTGAGTTTTAAAAACTTTTTGATTAAATCAAAACAATACTTCACATGGGAGTCTTCCATCTAGGCCAAATGTAGATTGAAACCATCCAAAACTCAGATCAAAACATTTAACATTATATCAAAACATTTAACATTTAACATTAAATCAAAATTAAAGGGATTTACATACAACTACTTCTTTACTCTTTTTGATTAATTCAAAACAATAATTCACATGGGAGTCTTCCATCTAGGCCAAATGTAGATTGAAACCATCCAAAACATAGATCAAAACATTTAACATTATATCTTGAAACATTTAACATTTAACATTAAATCAAAATTAAATGGATTTACATATAACTACTTCTTTACTCTTTTTGACTAAATCAAAACAATACTTCACATGGGAGTCTTCCATCTAGGAAAAATGTAGATTGAAACCATCCAAAACTTAGATCAAAACATTTAACATTATATATATATTTTTTTTCTAATTTGGTTTAATCTATTGATGTTGAACATAATGTACATAGCGAGACCGTCTCCTGGGTTTCCTAACTAGCCAATGCCAGAGGGGGTCTGAATCAAAAAAAAAGAAAAGGGGCTACCCATAACTGGGAGACCAGCCCACAAGATGCTATCCAATATCGGGAAACTAGTAGACATAGAGTGTTCAGAAGCACAGTGATTTCAAAACATGACAAAAGTTCAAAAAGCTAAAGAGGACCTGAAATTAGGCTAGCTATCGTTGTGTGTTAGAGGATTCTCCTCCACAATTGGACAACTGTAGTCCTCCGAATCATCATCTACTCCATTGGAGTGCTGGGAAGAGCTCTTTGAAGTAGAAGAGGAGCCAGAGACATCTTTGAGATTTTTCTCCACACAAGCCAAGTTGCCGCTGCTGGATCTCGTCGAGCTGGATTTGACTGGAAGAGTTGCTAACTTCCTAGTGTCTTGGGACTAATGGGTTGGGATGGTGGACTTTCTCCGCAGCTTCCTAGAACCAGAGGCACCTTCATCTTACGGCTCCTCCTGAAAAAATATAGAAATGGTCGTCGTAATTCGAGGTCTGACCATAGCACTGGTGAAGTGAAATTGTGCGACACTGCTTGCCAGAGGAGGGTGGCTGCCTATGTCATGGATTGAAAGAGGCGAGCGAGAGCCATCACTCCTGCTCCCTCCTCCCCTACCCCCACCTCCCCTTCTGCAACGCATCCGATGTCTACGCATGGGAGTCTTCCATAGGCCAAATGTAGATTGAAATCATCCAAAACTTAGATCAAAACATTTAACATTATATCAAAACATTTAAAACATTTAACATTAAATCAACATTAAAGGGATTTACATATAACTACTTCTTTACTCTTTTTCATTAAATCAAAACAATACTTCACATGGGAGTCTTCCATAGGCCAAATGTAGATTGAAACCATCCAAAACTTAGATCAAAACATTTAACATTTAACATTAAATCAAAATTAAAGGGATTTACATATAACTACTTCTTTACTCTTTTTCATTAAATAAAAATAGTACTTCACATGGTAGTCTTCCCTAGGCCAAATCTATAGATTGAAACCATCCAAAAATTAGATCAAAACATAAATAACATTATATCGAAACATTTAAAATTTAACATTAAATCAAAATTAAAGGGATAATGTACAACTTCTTTACTCTTTTTTATTAAATCAAAACAATACTACACATGAGAATCTTCCATAGGCAAAATGTAGATTGAAACCATCCAAAACTTAGATCACAACATTTAACATTATATCAAAACATTTGAAACATTTAACATTAAATCAAAATTAAAGGGATTTACATATAACCACTTCTTTACTCTTTTTAATTAAATCAAAACAATACTTCACATGGGAGTCTTCCATAGGCCAAATGTAGATTCAAACCATCCAAAACTTAGATCAAAACATTTAACATTATACCAAAACATTTAACATTTAACACTAAATCAAAATTAAAGGGATTTACATATAACTACTTCTTTACTCTTTTTGATTAAATCAAAATAATACTTCACATGGTAGTCTTCCATAGGCTAAATGTATAGATTGAAACCATCCAAAACTTAGATCAAAAAATAAATAACATTATATCAAAAAATTTAACATTTAATATTAAATCAAAATTAAAGGGATAATGTACAACTTCTTTACTCTTTTTGATTAAATCAAAACAATACTTCACATGGGAGTCTTCCATAGGCCAAATCTAGATTGAAACCATCCAAAAGTTAGATCAAAACATATAACATTATATCAAAACATTTAACATTTAACATTAAATCAAAGTTAAAGGGATAATGTACAACTTATTTACTCTTTTTTATTAAATCAAAACAATACTTCACATGGGAGTCTTCCATAGGCCAAATGTAGATTGAAAGCATCTAAAAATTAGATCAAAATATTTAACATTGTATCAAAACATTTAACATTTAACATTAAATCAAAATTAGAGAGATTTACATCTAACTACTTCTTTACTCTTTTTTATTAACTCAAAACAATACTTCACATGGTAGTCTTCCATAGGTCAAATGTATAGATTGAAAACATCCAAAACTTAGATAAAAACATTTAACATTTAACATTAAATCAAAATTAAAGGGATAATGTACAACTTCTTTACTCCTTTTGATTAAATAAAAGCAATACTTCACATGGGAGTCTTCCATATAGGCCAAATGTAGATTGAAACCATCCAAAACTTAGATCAAAACATTTAACATTATATCAAAACATTTAACATTTAACATTAAATCAAAATTAAAGGGATTTACATATAACTACTTCTTTACTCTTTTTGATTAATTCAAAACAATACTTCACATGGGAGACTTCCATAGGCCAAATGTATATTGAAACCATCCAAAACTTAGATCAAAACATTTAACATTTAACATTAAATCAAAATTAAAGGGATTTACATGTATAACTACTTATTTACTCTTTTTGATTAAATAAAAACAATACTTCACATGGGAGTCTTCCATCTAGGCCAAATGTAGATTGAAAGGTCATCCAAAACTTAGATCAAAACATTTAACATTATATAACATTATATATCAAAACATTTGAACATTTAACATTAAATCAAAACATTTAACATTATATGATGTACATGCCAAATGGAGATTGAAACCATCCAAAACTTAAACCTTTAATTTAACAAAAAATTATAAATCACAACAGTAAACTTCACACATGCCAAAACTTAAGCTTTAAAAAGCAAAAAAATTATATAACAACATTACTTCACATTCACATGCCAAAAGTACTTTGAAACCATCCAAAAATTAACTTTTAAAAACAAAACAAATTATATTAAAACATAATAAAATATATGTCCAAAAATTATAGATCTCACTTGAGCATCAAGCATCAAGTATATATATATATGACTGTGCATCTACATAATATATAGAAAAGTAAATTTAAGACTAGAAATCTAAATCAAATCTAGAAATCTCCATCAAATACAAATGGATGTAGTGTCTTTCCTAGCAAAATCTCAATACATGCGCTATCTTGCGAAGCGCGGGAAACCTGTACAAAATGCACGTGTACAAACATTAAAATTTGATGTTTTAAAAATGAGTGAGAATATATTATACAACTTCATGTAAAAAAAAAAATATAAAATAAATAAATAAATAAATAAATAAAAAATCATGCAATACATCATGAGGTTCCCTGTCCATTTGTTGCTCCCCTGCTACATCTTCCCCCATGGGAATATCTCCAACAGTAAACTGTACAATATACATGTACAGTTATATATATATATATATATATATATATATATATATAATAACTTTTAAAAAAACATATATATATTTAAAAGTGAAAAATTGAATACTTCTGCAGGTGCATTTGGGACATCTCTTAAAAGAGGCTCCAAATGAAAATCTCCCAAAACCTAAAATTCAAAAGAAAATAACTCAAGATATAGATACATCTCATTTTTTAATGGAAATTTTTTAGATGGAATATATATAACTTTAAAACATAAATTTTAAAAGTGAAAAATTGTCCATACTTGTTCTGGGTCTGGCACATCTCCTAAGGAAGAAGAAGGTACATCCATCCCAAAAACATTGGATGGAATCGAAATCTATTTGAAAACATTTTATTATATATTATATATACATACATGTACATGTGTGCACAATTATTTATTTTAAAAATATCACTTAAAAAAAACTAGCATTTGTCAACATATCTTGATGGTGAAACCCATCTTGATTGATTGAACTAGAGGCTCGAAATGTGATATTAAAATTTTCGTCATTCATCAAGCGTGGGAATTGCAAATGGTATTTTAACATATATAATGATACATTTTTGTTATATTAATGTACATAATAAATGTACATGCATATATACATGTGTATTTACTACAAATTTTACATGTACATGTGTTGAAATAATTGAACCCTAACCATTAGCACATACCATTCTTGTGCCTTCTTCCTCATGAAGAATTAGGTCTTGCGCTATATTGCGACAATTCTTTACATATATTTTGAGATCTTCAACATTCATGTTGTCAATCTCTTCATCTGTACAATACACAAAATTGGCGTATGCATTCTCACGTGCTCTATGTCAATTTAGACAAACATCGACTCCACCCAATCCACTGTGAACATTTTCGATTGTGGCAGCCCTCATATCTCGACT
Organism: Pinus albicaulis; assembly: GCA_034641835.2. Classification (NCBI taxonomy): domain Eukaryota; kingdom Viridiplantae; phylum Streptophyta; class Pinopsida; order Pinales; family Pinaceae; genus Pinus; species Pinus albicaulis. The sequence continues at coordinate 226,110,153 of CM076582.1, read as the reverse complement.
AATTTGAGAAGTCGTTTCCATATCTGACCGCAAATTTTCAACCCGAAAATGTCGACTAACAATTGGTGGCTCAGGGTGAGGCAACTCAGCATCACGCCTAGTGCCCTTACAGTCATACAATTGACTTTTCCCAGGACCAAAAAATTGAGACGGGAGGTCATTGTAATTGGGTTTCATTTTCAAAATGAATTCTGCATAAAAAAAAATTGCAAAATAAATAGGGACCTCGTCATTCCATGGGAGTCTTCCATAGGCTGCAAGGTGTCTATCATACAAAAAGTGAGTTATCTCGGGGTGCTTGAAATATTACACCTTCAACATCTTTCTTTTCGGCCCTTCTTTGAAATTAAACATTGACTTCGCCATATCTGATGTAACGTTTTGTTTTACATCCTCCCATTTATCGGGACCCATTACTGTTTCCTTTATTTTTCTCATCATATCTACAAATGTATCAGTCATTGGACCAAGATTTCGGTACACCTCTACTAGTGTACCTAAAGAATGTGTAACTATTTCCAAGCTTTGTCAACTCTCAGTAGGTAGAGTCAAAGCCACGAGATCTCTCTGTAATTTTTTATGAAGTTGTTGACACCTTTCTAAGGCGCATTGCTCCATGTTTCTTTCCCAAGGTATATCAAAAACGTCAGCCGGATAAGTCGTGGTGGGTTGAAAACCTTCTTCTTGAATGAAGAGTTCTGCGGTGTGTCTTCTTTGACGCAGGTTTGGAGCATTTTCAGCCTCTGCATCAATATACATAATTTTGTATATTTGTACAAATTGAATGAAAAAAATATTCAAATTGATGTCAACCTCGACATGGTTGGCCAACTTCTTCCCCACCCTGAAACTGCTGAGAACTAGAATGACCCTACTGAGAACTAGCACCACCATCAATTGATTGGCCTCCGGGGGAATAAATGTCACCACCTTCACTTAACTTGCTACTACTCATTGATGACCCTCTAAGGGGATTTGAACCACCACTAACCTCTTGAGATGAGGGAGAAGCTTCATAAAAAAATACGAATTTATAATCAATTGAAAAATACATTCATGTGTACATATAAATAAATGTACATATTCATTGATTAAATTGCGTGAACCATACCACAATTGGGTGAACCATGGGCATGCTCCATGGATGGAGTAGAGACCCTTCTCCTCTTAGCTCCTAAAAAATAAGAAATTAAACTTATTAACAACTAATTTAACTCACAAAGTTAATAAAATATCAATTCCATATGTACACACATGTATGGAGATTTAAGATTATATTTAAATACCATGACCATCCCCCGATCCCTGATCCCCCATATGGGATTCTATTGATCTCCGTCGTTCATCCTCCATGATATCTATATCTATTGGTGGAAATTTACACAAAATAAATTTTAGAAAATTAATGTAATTTAGCGTATAGAAATTATGTAGAACACAAATTTCAAAGCACTAATTGATGTATGAAACTCAATTTAAGCAAAAAAAAAAATTATAAAAATGATAAATTCACCAAATTGCGCTTTACATGGTTGGAGCACACTTGGTATAAAATTGAAAAAAATACAAGGTCATTAAAAAAAAGTGAAACTCCATTTAAACAAAAATTTGTTGAAGTCCCCACATTTTAATTTTATAGAAACGTGAAGTTCACCACTTGTTGCAAATGTGAAGTTCACCAAGTTGCGCTTTACATGTTGTGGTGGGAGCACACTTGGTATATAATTGAAAAAAACACATGGTCATTAAAAAATATTCATTTATAAGTACACAACACACACATATCCAAGATATGTTACAATTTCCATCAATAAATTTTGAAGGAGAGCGTCTCAACACTAATTCATCTTTGGGAGATGAATCTTGAATTTTTGAAGAAGAGAATCTCAAAACCATTTCATCTTTGAGAGATGAATCTTGCATTGGCATTGCTCTGTATAATTGTAATTCATGTTTGATAGATGAATCATGAATTGGCATTTCCCCACGCAATAGACCAGCAAACATATTATTCACATTTGTACAATGCCTTATACTAAAAAATTGAAATTGGATAATAATATTGTTTGCTATTACATGCAGTTCTTTTAGCCTCTCCTTCTTAACTTGGCACACGCCATTCATCTGGTTGCACATAAGTTCAGAATTGGTGAAAACTACAATTCCATTTGATCCATAATCCATCGATTTTCCCAAGCCTTCTATCAATCCAATATAATATGCCTCATTGTTTGTTGTTCTTCCTGGTATATTCATTTTCCTTTGGATGAATTTGCTAGTCGCAATATTGGAAAGCACATAAGTAATCACTTCTTTCCCTCGATTGGGATAGCAAGAAAATTCTATGCATAATTTCCATTTTTCAACCATATTTAATGGTTTTCTTATCCCTGGAAAAAAAACAAATTCAATAGAAAATATATATTTTAAATTGACATTTATTGAAAATGCATGGGAGAAATGACACAAGATCATCAGGTAAATGACTTGTGCATGGTTTATCTCAAAGTTTGACTTTAAAAGTTTATGGTCTAGAATTCACATCTAAAATTAATGGGAGGAAGCCTTTAGTTTGTGGGAGAAATGACACATGTACACATTTTACCTTAAAGTGATTGTGTTTTATGGATATTAAAATGAAGAACTTCTATTTAGATCAATTCCAGAGATTGATTGTAGGGGAATTTACTAGATATGTAACCTTTCATAAAACATGAGATCCAGAGGCTACCTGGCCCTTTACAGAATCTACCTATAGAACTTGTAGAAGTTAAGAAATTTACATTGACAAATTTACATTGACAAATTTACTTGTGAGAAATTTACATTGACAACATATAGAGATTCAACTAGGCTTGTGAAAATTACAAGTGGACAATGTATAAATCTACTTAGAAGACTCTTTGGTTTAATGGTTAAGCAAGAAAGAGTCGTTACTTTTTCTATCTAGAGTACAAGTGGAATACATAGTAGTTACTTCTTTTTGAGTGTTTTAAATGAAATGGGCTCTACAAGATATTAAGTTAAATTTCTTTTTGAGTGAGTAGAAGTGGAATACATAGTAGTTACTTCTTTTTGAGTAATTTGGATGGAATGAACTCTACTATAGGTTTTAACCCTAAACAGAAATTATCTACGCACGAATCTTATAACATAAAATAAACAATAGCGAGAGCATAAAACATAAAACAGATAAACACGGAGATTTTCCCCTGGATCCCAAATCGGGACGACTAGCTTGATTTTTCATTATATTCCTTTTAGTGTTACAACAGATATATATACATGCCGAAGCATACATAAACCCCAATCCATAAACCCTGGATTAAAACATAACTATAGTTCCCTTGACCGGATCTACAAAAATACCAGGGGCCGAAAACCATCGTACCCCAAAACCATGTGCAAAACCATGCACAAAACCATGGACGCGGACTACCCACCGGAAATTAAGGACCAAAAAATTTTCGCCAGGGCTCTGCCCCAGACCTCAACAAGGGGGGCTACTGCCCCCCCTGTGACCCCCCCTCTTACCCCATTGCGCGTGCTTAGTCGTGGAAAGAATATAACACATACCCAACATTCTCCCACTTGTTGTTTTCTTTCCACAGGGGGCCACAAGAGGGCTTAGTCATTGGCCCAATTCTTCAACACCCATTGTTTCTCTACACCAAGAGAACATCTGAGTGCTCACAGACTTTGTTAATGCATCTGCAACATTCTTCAAAGTGTCCACCTTTACTAGCAACACCCTTTTAGCCTCAACCATATCTCTAACAAAGTGATATTGAACATCAATGTGCTTTGTCTTTGAATGATAAGCAGGGTTGTTAGCCAAGAAAATTGCACTTTGGCTATCACAGTCTATCCTTATAGCTTGCTGTACCAACCCCATACTTGAACACAATCTCTGCAACCAAACTGCTTCCTTGCTTGCATGAGTGGCTGCTATGTATTCTGCCTCTGTAGTTGAAAGAGCCACTACAGACTGTCTTTTACTCATCCAACTGACCGCGCCTCCAAATAGGCTAAACACATACCCACTTGTAGATCTTCTTTGGTCCAGATCTCCAGCCCAGTCTGCATCAACAAAACCACGAATGTCCAACATTCTTTCCAATCCTCGTCTTCCCTGGTAGCACAAGCCATAATCACTAGTGCCACGTAAATATCTGAAAACCCGCTTCACTGCTGTCCAATGCTCCTTCCCTGGGTTTGACATAAACCTGCTCAATACTCCCACTGCATGTGCAATGTCTGGTCTAGTACAGACCATTGCATACATCAGGCTACCCACCGCACTTGCATATGGAACACGGGACATATCCTCCTCTTCTTCTTGTGTCTTGGGACACTGTTCAGCAGACAACTTTGCACCTACAGGAATAGGAACACTCATCGGTTTACTATCCTGCATATTGAACCTCTGCAATATAGTCTCGACATACTTCCTCTGGTTTAACCAGAGCTTCCTCTTTGCCCGATCTCTCTTAATTTCCATGCCCAAAATATAGTTTGCAGCACCAAGATCCTTCATGTCGAATTTGGAGAATAGTTGTGTCTTCAAATCTTGGATAATTTCTTTGTCATTTCCAATCAACAACATATCATCCACATACAAGACCAAATAAATAACATGGTCAATAATTAATTTAAAATAAACACAATGATCCTCCTTGCTTCTGGTGAAGCCAAGTCCCTGTATATAGGTATCAAATTTCTGATACCACATCCTTGGTGACTGTTTTAACCCATACAGAGACTTCTTCAACCTGCATACCAGTTCTTTCTTACCCTTCACCATAAAGCCTTCAGGTTGCTTCATGTAGATCTCCTCTTCTAGATCCCCGTGAAGAAATTATGTCTTCACATCCATATTTTCTATCTCAAAATCAAATGCAGCAGCAATAGATAAAAGTAATCTAATAGAAGTAACTTTGGCAACAGGAGAAAAAATATCACCAAAATCAATTCCCGGCACCTGGGAATAACCTTTTGCTACCAACCGAGCTTTGTATTTCTCCACCTTGCCTTCTACATTCATCTTTTTCTTAAACACCCATTTCTCCCAATGGGCTTCCTTCCAGCCGGCAACTCCACCAGATCCCATGCATCGTTTTTGTGCAAGGATGCCATTTCATCAACCATGGCCTCCTTCCAAAGTTTTCCATCCTCTGAATCTACTGCCTCCTTGACAGTTTTGGGTTCATCATCAGTTATAATTAAGGAAAAACCTGAACAGAAAGAAGATGGACTATACCTTTCCGGTTGCCTTCTTTCCCAAACTGATCTTCTCAAAGCTGGAGTTTGTGGCTCTTCATCTTCTGAGTCTTCTTCTGTTGTAGAGTCTAATTCATCCTCCTTTAGCTCAAACTCTATCTTCTCAGGTTCCTTTGGCAGGACTTCATGTTTAACAACATCTTTCACTTCTCTAAACACCACATCTCGGCTGTACACAACCTTCCTTTTTTCTCGGTTCCAAAGCTTGTAACCCTTTAAACCATCCTTATACCCAATAAAGATGCATCTTTCAAATTTATTATCCAACTTGGTCCTTTTCTCCTTTGGAACATGTACATATGCATCACATCCAAATACCCTTAGATGTGAAAGAGAGGGTTTCTTACCAGTCCATACCTCATGTGGGGTCTTATCCTCCAACGCTGATGAAGGTGATCTTTTAACTAAGTAACATGCAGTCTCCACTGCCTCTGCCCAGAATTCTTGTCCTAACCGGGTACCACTGAGCATGCTTCTTGCCTTTTCCATCAGTGTTCTATTCATTCTTTCTGCAAATCCATTTTGCTGAGGTGTATATGGAGTAGTCTTATGACGTGCTATACCACACTTCTTACAAAACCCTTCAAATTCCTTCTTGCAGAACTCCCCAACATTATATGTCCTTAGTGCCTTTATCTTCTTCTCTGTCTGGTTTTCCACCAGAGCCTTAAATTATTTAAATCTGTCAAAGGCTTCAGATTTCTTCCTCAATAAATATATCTATGTATTCCTTGAGAAGTCATCTATGAATGAAACATAGTACACAGACTTTCCTAGTGATGGAACTGACACAGGTCCAAACACATCATTGTGCACAAGTTCTAATATCTTGTTCGCCCTCTTAGCGCCAGAAGGAAAACTCACCCGATTCTGCTTCCCATATAAACAATTTTCACAGAAATCGAAATCCAGAGAGAAATTAGACATACCTTCTACCAAACCATCTCTATGCAATATCCGAAGGCCCTTCTCTCCAATATGTCAAAGCCTTTGATGCCATAGCATGGTCTTTTCTCCAGAGACAGCTAGGCTTTCTGTCCCACTTTCAGGAACCAAAGAACTATTACACCCATCAATAATAGTGCTACCTTGTAGCTTGTACAGAGTTCCATTCCGAACTCCCCGCATTAATACCAGTGCTGCCCGAACCATCTTGCAGGCATCTTTCTCGAACACTGTTTTTACACCTGCATCATCCATCTTGCTTAGAGAAATCAGATTTCTGGCCAATGCATGAATATGCAGAACACCAGGATGTGTTCTAATCCTTCCACCTTGCAGCTTCAGCTTGACCTTTCCACGTCCGAAAATTCTGGCCTTCTTATCATCCCCTAGGAAGACATCACCGTCATATTTTTCATACTCGCAGAACCACTCCCTATGGGGAGTGAAGTGAAAGGATGCACCTTAGTCAATCAACCATGACTCATGATCTACATGTGTATTTGAAGAAGAAGCCAAATACACATCCCCACCTTCATCCGAGGTGGTTTTTGCCTCTGCAGAAGGAGCATCATCAGATCCCTTTCCTTTCTCATGAGCTTTAGATCTACAGTCCTTTTTGTAGTGCCCTTCCTTTCCGCATTTCCAGCACACCTTTACAAACTTTCCAGGAGATTTAGATCTCCCTCTAGATTTGGATCTCCCACTCGAAACCTTATTCTTGTTTCTGTTCTGGGACCTTCCTCGTACAGATAAGGCATCTCCATTCCGACCCTCCATATTTCTCCGTCTCATTTCCTCCGACAGCAAGGCTGAGACAATGTCATCAAAATTCAAGGTAGTTGTATTGCTACCTATTGCAATAACCAGACTGTCCCATGAGTCTGGTAGAGAACACAACAAACCGATGCACTTATCTTCATCTGAGATTTTAATATCAACAGATGACAGCTGACTTACCACAGTATTGAAGGCGTTCAGATGCTCTGTCACCGAGTCTCCATCCTTCATCCTCAGGTTATACAGCTTTTTCCGCAGGAACAACTTATTCACCAGAGACTTAGATTGGTACAAAGTTCCAAGTTTTTCCCACAAATTCTTCGTCGTAGCTTCCCCAGATACATTCAACAATACTGAATCTGAGACACACAACCGTATTGTGCTCTTAGCCTTCCGATCCAGTTTCTTCCAGTCTTCATCTGACATTGCCGTTGGTTTAGTACCTGGATCTACCGCGATCCAATGATCTTTATCCACCAGCAGATCCTCCATCTTGAGCTTCCACAACTCAAAACTCTGACCATTAAATTTCTCGATCTCTATCTTTCCACCGCTCGCCATCTTCTTTCACCGCAAGAATCGAATCTCCCACTGAACAGGGTCTACCTCAGGCCCTAACAAAAAACCCTCAGCAACAAAGGCATCCCCTTGAAGCCGAAACAGCTCTGATACCAAATGTAGGTTTTAACCCTGAACAGAAATTATCTACGCACGAATCTTATAACAGAAAATAAACAATAGCGAGAGCATAAAACATAAAATAGATAAACACAAAGATTTTCCCCTGGATCCCAAATCGGGACGACCAGCTTGATTTTTCATTATATTTCTTTTAGTGTTACAACACATATATATACATGCCGAAGCATACATAAACCCCAATCCATAAACCCTAGATTAGAACATAACCGTAGTTCCCTTGACCGGATCTACAAAAATACCAGGGGCCAAAAACCATCGTACCCCAAAACCATGTGCAAAACCATGCACAAAACCATGGACGCGGACTATCCACCGGAAATTAAGGACCAAAAAATTTTCACCGGGGCGCTGCCCCGGACCCCGACAGGAGGGGCTACCGCCCCCCTTCTGACCCCCCCGTTCTGCCCAGCGCAAATGGGGGGCTATTTCCCCCCCTCACACGTGCTTAGTCGTGGAAAGAATATAACACATACCCAACATCTACAAGATATTAAGATAAAATTATTTTTGAGTGTTTTGGATGAAATGGGCTCTACAAGATATCAAGGTAAGGTAAATTTATTTTTGAGTGCTTTGGATGAAATGCGCTCTACAAGAAATTAAGGTAAATCTATATATCTATTAAGTGTTTCAATAGAAGTGTAATAATAATTTTAAAAATAAAATATTCTACTTCCTTCAATCACTATCTACATATCATCATAAAGTACCACTTCCTCACACAACAAGTCTTTGAGAAAATAGTGAATATGGAATACATACCCACAAAGCCTCTTATTAGAGAAGAATTTGAATATGTGAGAAACAAATTAGGAATAGTTCTTGTAAATTATCTTGTTAGAGAACCATTTGAACATGTGAGAAACAAATTAGGAATAGTTCTTGTAAATTATTGTCACTTATTTGACTTCAAAAGAAGAGCCTATGAAATTGAGTGCAATACCTATGTGGGAGAGTAGACAATATCTAAGGGGGAGAATACAATATATTTGACTTCAAAAGAAGAGCCTATGAAATTGAGTGCAATATCTATGTGGGAGAGTACACAATATCTAAGGGGGAGAATACATATAAGGAAGGAATAAAAAGAGTAACAAAAAGCATATGATTGTGTCAATAATTTGAAGTAGTCAAGAAAGATAACAAAGGACCATCAAAATTGAGTGAAATATCTATATGATCAAGTGTCAATAATTTTAAGTAGTCAAGAAAGATGAAAAAGTACCATCAAAATTGAGTGCAATATCTATATGATATCTATATGATCAAGTGTCAATAATTTGAAGTAAAGAAAGATAAAAAAGGACCATCAAATTGAGTGCAGTATCTATATGATTGTGTCAATAATTTGATAATTTGAAGTAGTCAAGAAAGATAACAAAGGACCATCAAAATTGAGTGCAATATATATGTGGGAGAGTACACAATATCTAAGGGGGAGAATACAATATAAGGAAGTAATAAAAAGAGTAACAAGAAGCATATGATTGTGTCAATAATTTGAAGTAGTCAAGAAATATAACAAAGTAGTCAAGAAAGATAACAAAGGACCATCATCAAATTAAAATTGAAAGGTCAAGTAGTCTTCTTCATGAAAACGAAGCATTAACTAGGTTCATCATTTAAAGGGTTCATTCTTTAATGAAAATATTTATGAATAATATGGAATGAATCATTGTAGATTATGATAAATCTTGTATTTAAATGAAATTTGATCTCTGAATAAAAAATAAAATGGGATCATCTCTTCATATATATATGTGTGTAAGAGAGAAATAAAAATCAAAGGTAATTCAATAAATCCTAAAGGAGCATGTCCTAATACATTAAATTATGTTTGGTTTCTAGAAGCATTAATCATGAAGAGTCATGAGATCCACATTTCGACCATACTATTTGCAAGTTAAAGAAGCATGTCCTAATACATTATTATTTTTGGTTTCTAGAAACATTAATAATGAAGAGTCATGAGATCCACATTTCCATCATACTATTTGCAAGTTCACATTTCCATCATGCTATTCGCAAGTTCTATATGAAGATATGTAGTCTAATAACTAATTAGAAAGTTGTGATATCCTAATACATTATTATGTTTGGTTTCCATAATACTATTTGCAAGTTCTATATGAAGATATGTAGTATAATAACTATACAGTATAGCCCATATAACATATAATGGCCTTTGACAGTATGAGAAAAGAGTCAAAAAATAGAGAGGCCTCCCAGCAGAGTTCCACCTGTTCATTAAGGTAAGAAACATAATATCGGAATTGAAACAGTGACACCACTAAACATGTGTGAATTTAGCATTATTTCAAATCTTTTTTCAAAGGAGAAAAAACCATGTTTCATATATTGATAACATTTCATAGAAAAAATCCTCTTGATATACCCATAACAGGTTATCAAGTATAAAAGATAAGATTTTTCCTCATACAGAAATACATCCGAAAAAGACAATATGTAGTCAAATTACAGCAGTAGATCATTCTACTTCAATCATTCTTCTTGTAAAACAAATTTCCCTTCACCCTCATCTGCCTAATTATGGCCATTTAGCTACAATCTATCCACACTGTGAGTGATTACAAAAAATAGTAAAGGTTGCACATTCCAGCATTGAAGAATCAAGAGAAGGCTCAGTAATGGCATAAGATTAACAGTGGTGGTAAAACTCCATGCACAAGTGGAGAATCAGCTAGAGAGGATGAAATTGATGGATCCACAGGAACAGTAACAACTGCAGCAACCGAATGCATATCATACTACCAAAAATTCAGCATACACCTTACAGCAAAAGGTAATGAAATTTAAAGCATAATTATGGTCGTTTAGCTACAATCTATCCACACCATGAGTGATTACAAAAAATACTAAAGGTTGCACATTCCAGCATTGAGGAATCGAGAGAAGGCTCAGTAATGGCATAAGCTTAACAGGGGTGGTAAACATCCATGTACAAGTGGAGAACCAGCTAGAGCGGATGAAATTGATGGATCCACAAGAACAGTAAGAACTTTTTCAAACTGATTATCAGTTAATCGACATTTCTGGGGATGGTTTTGTTAGCCTGTTGGCTAAATTTGGGTAGACTAAGGATGATCTCAAGCTACCTACTGATGACCAGCTGGTGGTAGAGATCAAGGAAAAGACCATTGTAACAGATCATTACTGAAATACCATTCTTATATTAATCGAGCAGATATCAGGGCCTTCCTTATCCATCAAAAAACACAAAAAATAGATATACACTGAGACAACGTTCCATAGCTAAAAGCGTTTAGTTATACTTAGTCTGCAATCATAAAATAGAGAAGTTGCATGAGAGAAAAAAAACATGGCTTATATACTGTGCTAAAAACGTTTAATTATACTTCGTCTACAATCATAAAATAGAGAAGATGCACGAGAGAAAAAAAACATGGCTTATATACTGTGCTAAACTCGTTTAATTATACTTAGTCTGCAATCATAAAATAGAGAAGTTGCATGAGAGAAAAAAGCATGGCTTATATACTGTGCTAAAAATGTTTAATTATACTTAGTCTGCAATCATAAAACAGAAAAGCTGCACGAGAGAAAAAAAACATGGCTTATATACTGTGCCATCCAGAGCCAAATAGACCTAGAATTACATTTCAACTTGATCTAAACTTCCATGCACAGGTGGAGAATCAGCAAGAGAAAGAGCTGCTTACTTGGTGGTTTGCTTGACGTCATCGCAGATAATCACCAACAGAGCGGAATCAGCCCCAGTTCAGTAGCAGTGCCGCAAAAATTCAATGAAAAGAGCAGAAAGACAAAAACATGCGAATAAACAGAGCAAAGAAACAAAGACGTGGGAAAAAAATAAACTTTGTGGGCGATATATTTATAAGAAATAGTTTGGCCGAACTATTTTAAGAGTAGAAGTTCGACCGAACTTTTGTTGTTGGTTTTCCCATCTCCGGAAAAAACTCTGCAGCAAAAACTCTATTTGCCCACGTCGTGAGTCTGCCATCAATCTAAACGGAAGAACGAGCTCAGCCGAACTTTCTCATAAAGTTCGGCTGAACTACTATCGAAAAAAAATTTCCACCCCCGATTCTCACAAAAGTGTAACCCAACTTCACATTTTCACCTATATATGCAGAATTTATGACCAGATACACATTGTTGTTTCTTGTTTGCATCAGGGGAATTTTAGTCTCCTTTCAAGTAGTGGCTTGATAAAAATAATGTTGGAGCGTGTTGAGTTAGGAGCCTCCTGTGGGTTGTAGCCTACAGAAAGCATATGGGATTTGGAGCTTCATTGCATGTTGTAGCTTGTAGAAAAATTGAGACAACAGCCTCCTGTAGGTTGGAGCGCACATAAAATCAGATGTAATAAGGATTAGGAGCTTGCCTTTGCATCACAAAAATAATAAAACCGTATATTTTTCCATGTATGGGTTTCCACTTATATACAATGCCCATATGTGTAGTTATTATGTGTTGATGTGCTGATGTGATGTTTTGGTATGCTTATTACTTGTTCACATATTCAATTTGTTGATCATTATTTTTTAATCTACTCATGTAATGTTGCAGTAGATGAGTTTAACGAAAAAAATTCTAATGTCCATGAATGGAGTAAAATGATTCACACCCCCCCCCAACCCCCTCCTCTCAATTTAGTCAAGTTTTCATCAAAAACTAAATTCAACTCATCTTAGTTTTTGGATAGAACGCATCCACTTTTCACCTCTACATTTAAATATGTGATATTTATTCCATGTGAAAAAGGGTGGAATTACATAATTGAGTTATTTCTCATAATTATTTTCTCACAATTTTATTCCCTTGATGATGGCATTAAGTAGTTTATATTCATTTATATGGTACTAAAGGCTCAAAATGGATTTCTCAAAAGTTAGAAAAATTAATCAAGACTTGGTGCAATCATGGCTTGTCTCTAGTACAAAGACTCACCTTATTCTAATTAAAATGGAATCAAACTCTATGTATTCGATATGTATGCCATTTATTCTAAAACATATAATTTGTTAAAGAAGAAAAAATTATTTCAATTCTATGTGGGAAGGGAAGGAGAAAAAGGGGGATACACTTGGTAAAATGAAATAAAAAACCTAAGTCAAATATGGAAGGTAGATGTGTGCTCAAAAGCCTTTATTTGTTTAAAAACTCTTTAATTTCAAAATAAATGAAAAAAATTAGAGGCCACTTGGAATTGATTTCTCCGACCACCCTTGGGGTGAGGTTTTTCATTGTGGGGGCTCATAGGTTGATCGATTTCCATAAAAGTGCCTGGTGCTAGCAATAAATAAAACAAGGATGTAATAACTAACTTTGTTCTATTAGGGAGAACTATGAGTGCCCCATTGGTAGTGTTCATGTTGGATTGGATTACAAATATGACCTCCATTTATGTTTCATCACCGAGAATATTTCAGGCTGAGATGGTGGATGAGGTGGAGGTTGTTCGGGGTGATGGATTGAATGGAATTGGGGATATGATGAATCTGTATGGATGGTTTTCTTAAATGATGTGGGTGTTGGTGTGAGGTTGGGGTTACTCTCTAGTAAGATCAAAATCTTCAGTATAGGTCGTTTTAATCGTTTTCATGGGAATTGATGGTAGCATGGCGGAGAGTGGGCGAGTATTACTTATGGTGGGTTCAGTATGAGAACAGGGGCCAACTGGGGGAATGGGTGGGCTGCAAGTCAAAGAAGTAATTAGAATAGAACTAATAAATTTAGAAAAATAAGGGAAAGGACTTAGTAAATCCCCAAGATCCTCCAAAGTGTTGCAGAAATAAATCATTTTTTTCTTGAGATCTTGTATCATTATATTTAGTGTTTCTTTATCCAATCGCTTCTAGGAGGTGGAAGGGGTTTCTCCAAGAATCGTCTTAGGAAACATCCGTTCAAACAAGTATTTTATCTTCCCATCCTAATTTTTTCCAGCAACTCCAAGCTAGGACGAGACTTCTGTATGGAATCCTTCCTCCAAGAGAATGAATGGATGAGCCCACTTTTGAAACATGTTTGGGTTGACACACTTAGGTCGAACCCAAGTATTTACATTCCTAACTCTAAACCATATACCTTGTGAATACACATACGAGAGAAACGGTGGGATCGTTGGCCTGGTGTTGGTAACATCCAAAATTTTATGGTAGCAACTAACAAAAGAGGCTTCATTAATTTCCATGTTGTTGGGATCCCCGAAAGAATGCCATGGTAAATATATGAGTGCAAGGTGATGATCCTTGGACCTTGGTGCTATTTATATATGTTATGAACGGAACCAATTCATCATTGCTAAGGAAACAACAATAAATCCATAAATAAAATGTGTGGCCCTATTATAGACATCTTTACAGGCTTCGAAGAGCTCATTCTGTAGAAAACTGCACCAACTCAATTGTGTTCCTTGGACACAAGCCTCCACTATTGAGATGGTGTCCAAGGTGCATTCGACCCTCGAGAAATAGCACATGAGATTTCTTGTAACTGTATAGTAGGTGGATTTGATGGTAGGCTTGATAATTGGCTCAATCAGAAATTCCTTACCACCACGATAAGTATCATAAATTTTGTAATAATTTTCATATATCATCTTCTTTCACCACATGAAAGTATTTTAGAATGGAGATGATACAACAAATCTCACAGCAGATAGTCCTGTGAATCTCTCAATTTTGATGACATGTATGGGGTATTATTTGTTTAGCCAAAGAGACACCCCATGCATTCTTTTGATGGGAAATTTTGTAGATTTCATTGTTGCTCCCATAGTGCCAAACACTGGTAAGCTTCGCAATTTTAGCAGTGTTGACACCAAATCAAAACTGGGAAATTTGACCACCTCAGCTTTACTACTAAATAAATTATTATTGGAATGTAAAGTAAATAGAAATACTTGACAAATTATTTTAGTATATCATTTAACTAATTAATATGAAAGCTTTTTTCAACGCATGAAAGAACATGATCGTGACTTGGACCTGACCCGTATGACACGAAAACTAAAAAGGATTGTGGGAATGATGGTTAGTTATGCTGATATGATGGTAGGTTCCTAGAAATTTATAACCATATCTTGTTAGTCATACTACAAGAGAGATTTATCCCAAATTTGAACCGACACAAGGAATTGTTACAAATTATTATGGAGAAGACGATTGCCACGTGCGACTCCCTGACCACAAGTAGTTGTAGAGGGAGTCACTCAATTGACACTACTAAAGTAACTGCCATAAATTTATTTGTAATTGAATCAACTAAAATTACTTACGAAACTAAATTAACCGACGCAACTGAAGAAAATGACCCACTAAAATAACTGATTGACTCTACCTAGACCTAACTATGATCCCCTTACAAAGATCATGTCATTTTGATATAGAACGATTTGTGCTGTGGAAAGGATTTGATGCACGAGCATTCTTCAAGTTTTATAAGACCTAAGAGTCTTATCACACATTTACTAAAGGGAGTGGGTTACCTTAATTTTTTTTTTTTTTTTCCTATGTTTAGTTTGAGTTCTAAAGAGATTTAAATGTAAATTGATTATTGAAGAATATCTCATGATTTGTAGAGATCTTAGGGATGAGTGAGTTATCCTAGGAAGAGTAAGGCTTTTAGGGATCTAGAGGTATAATATGGGGTTTTTCGTTGAGTAAAGAATGGAATTGAGAGAAGCTTTAGATAATATTGAGAGATTGTTGGATCTAAACTGAAATTGGCTCATGATTCCTTTTTCATATATATTGGTAAGCATTTTGAAACATAAGGGGGTTGGCCTAGAGTTAATAGTTTGGGCCTTATGAGGGATGAGTTAATAATCTTACGAGTATAGTTGTTAGACTTTTTAAATATACTCTATCATATTAATAAATAAAACAAACACAGTGTGCAGTGAAAGTGATGAAATGGGGTTTTAATATATGTGTTATCTGAGTAATTTTGTTTCGAAAAGTTTGTTTCTATATGTTCAATGGTGAATTTCAATTCATTTCTGATTGAGTCATTGACAGAGTATAAAATGCATTAAATTGTGAATTTGTGTAGTCAGGAAATTGCTTGATGTTGAGAGATATTTTTGAAATCTCTGAAGTTCATCTTTATGGAATCAGTGTTTAAATGTTTTCTTTGGTAGGTTTATTCATGATGTCGATCTGCGTGAATGTGTGGTATCTTCGATGTGAATTGGTGTGGAGCCATAGAGTAGAATTCCATGGAATAATTTGCAGTCGCATAAGTTCATTGATGATTTATTACAAAGAGTAGCATGTAGTATTATGGTTGGTAGAAGGCCGCAACTATGATTTTCCCTATATTCTAGAGGGTTTAGAACAAATGGCTAAAGATTGGATGGACGGATGATATCATATCGCATATCTGAAGCGAAAGCATTGGATGGTTGAGATCCTATCACATAAATGAAGTGAAGGGTGAATGAATGGTGGAGATCACATCGCAAGATTAGAGTGAGAGAATGGACAATCTATATTAAATCACAATCCCAGTGGAATATTTCTATCGACGATTTTTATATTTACATGTTAATACATCGCAAGGTAAATGGTTTAAGTTGTGATTCTATAAGGATGGGAGGTGGCAATGCGATGCAATAATTATCGCACATCAAATGCGATAAGTTATATCGACGATTGAAGGAATTGAAAATTATCAATGTTGCGAAGCTGCGAAGAGGCAAGCTTGTAAAGTTGGATATTTCGATGTGGTTGAGCTGCAAAGTATGATAGGGTGGAAAGTCATGGTGATGCGATTTGTGAAAGAGTAGTGTTGCGATGTGATAAAGCTGCCTTGGATAATGTGAAAGGATGCGCGCATAAGTGATATGTAGGCGGAGAAAGGTAAGATGAAGTACTAAGGTTAAAGTGCTTATAATAAAGGTTTAAAAGATAAAGGTTGTATTGAAGGGAGCTTGAACAAATTCATAACATATACTCCAAAAGGAGTATAAAACTGGGTTAAGGCAGGGTTAGTAGTTAACCCTACATCATTTTTGGTATCAGAGCAAGACTAGTGCTCTTTGGGGTTTTTTGTTCAAAGATTGAACTTTATTCTCAATATGTGTATAATTTGCATTGGTAGTAGATCTAGATACATGGGGTTATGGTATAAAAGGAATTTCTCGTTGGGAGATGAGAACACAAAATATTTTATGAAGATAAT
This sequence comes from Pinus albicaulis, assembly GCA_034641835.2. Taxonomy (NCBI): domain Eukaryota; kingdom Viridiplantae; phylum Streptophyta; class Pinopsida; order Pinales; family Pinaceae; genus Pinus; species Pinus albicaulis. The sequence continues at coordinate 226,093,260 of CM076582.1, read as the reverse complement.
AATCTTGAAATGTTGTAGGCAATGAAGACTTCAACCATTTCATTCAAGACAAACTGTAGAAAGAGGTTTCAGGAAGATAAGACCAATGAAGGTTCTTGTAAGTTTTAAAAACTTTAATGATATATGTATGTTACTATAAGTAGAAACAAGATATTGCAGTCAGGTAGTTGTGACAAAGTACAAGGGAGAAAGTGAAGAAACTACAACAAGGGATGTTTTAACGAAATTAATAGAACATGGATGTTATCAGAAGGAAAAGGAAATGAGTTGGAAGAAGAACTAAATTGTAGACAGTGAAAACTAAAGCAACATGTTTATTGTCCAAGCGAATGAAAGCTTAAGGAGATAAGATCATTGGAATATCTCCCAAGCATGAGTTATGTTTTAATATTTGGTCTAATTTGAATTAGTTTCACAGTGAAGAGAATGATAGCAGCCAACACACAACATCAGACTGTGTAAAGGGAAGAGAAGTTGTGTTTGTGGCAAATTCAACAAAGGAGATTGTTGTAGAAAATAAGAAAATAGCAGAGTTCTCAAAATAGAGAGAGGGGCAGGTGAACATTGGTTTCAAAATCTTGGAAGCAGTGGAAGCTGAGGAGAAGGAGTGCACAAAATAGGTTTTGTTGCAGAAACCCAAGGAAATATACCAACATGATGACTTGGTGTAGGTGACTAGTAAAGACTTGTTACAAAGAAATGAGAGGGGATTATTGTAAGCTTACAGTGGAAAAAGCGAGTCCACATAAAGAAGTCGAGATGACTATTAAGGGTAATGAGATAAGCCACAACATAATAAAGAAAGATACCAAGGAAAATGGCAAGGGAAAGAATATGAGTCAAGAAGTACTTGAAAAAGACATTGCAGAATTGAAAGCAAGTACTAATGCAATAATAATGTTGCTTGAAGACTGTGAAGGGGCCAAAGGTATGGTTGGACTATGAAAATAAAGAAGATAAAATGGGATTTGTTGCGGAAATAGATAAAGAGGACAATGTACATCAAATTAATATAAGAACTTAGATCAACTAAGTTAAAGGTGAAAGATAGCTATTGTAGACCTGAGCAAGAAGTTTACCTTGCTGAGGAAGGAATTATTGATGATTTTCTGAACTGTTGGAGAAGTTCGGATTAATTGAGAGATGTGATGATGGAGACATCAAAGGAAGAGGAACTTTGTATTTTTGAAACTAATGTTTTGTGTATGTATGCAGGTGATGAAAAACCTTTAGAAGATGTATTTATGCAGGTTGATGAAGAAATGAAGCTGTTAGAAGAGATGTTTGTAATAGAACATTATTAATTTAACATGTGTTCAAAGACACTGAAGATGGACAACTGTGGAAGACTAATATGGAAGCTGAAAATGATGAATCTATTAAGACTTGGAAAAAAAATGACAGACAGTCTGAAGACAAAAGGAAATTTCAATTGCAAAAGAAGAAGTAGAAAATAAGTATGAATATAGCCTTATGACAAGATCAAGCAAGCGTATATGTATAGTGCAGACACTTGAGGTAATGGGATTATCTCTTCAAATTTTATTCAAAAGTTATGAACCTGTATTGATAGTTGATGGGCAAGAAATTATCTTGAAAGGAAATAATGGAGCATCAATGGAAAGGGATCTTAATAAATATTTCATTGTGGAAGATGGTAGAACAAAAATTTATAAGGAGAATTTAGTCCAAGGAGGTACAACTATTCCAGTAAAGGCTATGAAGAAGAAAGGAAAAGAGGATAGTCGAGAACTTAAGAATAGGTTGGAAGAGGCTAATGCACAACAAAAAATTGAAGACAATGTTATCTATACAAATTGGAAAAGGAGTAAAGGTGAATGTAATGCTCAAACTGAAAAGAGACAGACAATCTTAGGGGATGAAGGCAAGGATGATTTTTTGAACTATGCATTTGCAGTGAGTAGCAAAGGGGTTCAATGGAATGCGATATTCATGGTGTTAACAGTCATTTTTACTGTTGTAAAAGGGACTTTACAGTGGAACAGAAAATCTATTTTATATTGTGATTTTGTTTCCTGTACAGAAATAAAGAGCACTTTAGCTTCTAAAATTAGAGATTGGTAGATTTTGATTGAAAATAAAGAGGAATGGAGAAAGCAACTTAGTGGCTTACAGATTTTTAAGGAAGAAAAGGGAAGAATGAAAAGAAATATGAAAGGAAGGAAGGCCAAAGAGAAGAACAAAGAACAAAATTCAGAAATTATACAACATTCAAAACAAATTAAAGATAAATAAGACTTTTCCAAGACAAGACAATATGAAGGAGGATATGACATGTCAGACATGTCATATGCACATCAAGGGGATGACAAATCAGAGAAAACTTGGAGCAGAGTTAATGAGGAAAAAGATGGAAAATGTAATATGTTTTATGATTTTGAATTATTAACTGTTGAATGTGTTTTTCAAGATGAAAGACAAACTTCTCTTGGAGATATATTTGTTTATGCAAATATTAGGAAGTAAGCAAGTTCTGGAGATGCAGAAAATCAGTTTTATGTATGGAAAGAAGCAGATGGGAGAAAGAAACTAGTTGACTGAGAAGTTTGGAATGCAAGAAAGAGAGTTGATATCACTCTTACATAAGTCATTGCAGAAGAGAAAGAATATTGCAGAGGATGTGAAATTACAGTCCATGAATTTTTTTTGTTTTTGATCCAAAGAAGATTTGAATGTCAAGAGTTTATCTTGAGTTTGGAAATGAAAATTTGGGTGAACAGTTCAGTTAAATTTAATGTCAATATGGATAAAATTGAACAAGGTTCACTAACTAAAATTTTTGTAGTTGATGGATGGTATATAATGGTAAGTTCATATGTTCTTGTGTCAAACGAGGAATAATATTCTTTTGAAATTGAGAATATTACACTGAAGATATTGGATAAGTGGATGATGAAAACAACAAAGGTGATAGGTATGGGAATTTTTCAAAGTCAACAAGTCAAGAAGATATGGAAGGATATGCAGGACAATAAACAAAAAGGTTTCAAAACAGAAGAGGATGCTAGTGATAGGGTCACAAATCAAAATATACAGTTAGGTACAAGACAATGGAACTAGTGGATAAGACATGAAGTTAAAGTTAAATACTGTTGAGATGATGACAAGACAATAAAAAACAAAGGGACAAAAAATTAAGTTTCTTCAAGAGATACTTATGTTGAATATTAGTATCAAAACACTATGCAGTAGAGATGCTCTTGACAGCAGAGCAAAACGACATCCATTATATAGGGTTTGGCATCCAGGAGAAGGAGAGAATGCAGAAAATACACCTGCAATTGGAAAAGGTCAAACAACTAGTTGGAAGATGAAGTCTAATGAATTTTACAAAAGAGGAAGTTGGAAGACTCATGAACAGGAGTCCATGAATTATTACAACATGGGGAGTATGATCCAGGAGCAGTCTTCAAAGTTTATAAGGCCTAAGAGTATTATCACACATTTAATAAAGGGAGTGGTTTCCCTTAATTAGTTGGTTTATTTTCCTAAGTTTATTTTGAGTTATAAAGAGATTTAAATGTAATTTTATTAATGAAGAATATCTCGTGAGTTGTAGAGATCTTAGGGATGAGTGAGTAATCCTAGGAAGAGTGAGGATTTTAGGGATATAGAGGTCCAATATAGGATTTTGGTTGAGTAAAGAATGGAATTGAGAGAATATTTAGGAATTATTGAGATATTGTTGAATCTGAACTTAAATTGGTTCATGATTCCTTTTTTTGTATATAGTGGTAAGCATTTTGAAACATAAGGGGGTTGGCCTGGAGTTAATAGTTTGGGCCTTATGAGGCAGGAGTTAATAATCTTATGAGTATAATTGTAATCCTTCCTAAATATACTTTGTCATATTAATAAATAAATAAAGCACAGTGTGTAGTGAGAGTGATGAAATGGGATTTTGATATCTCTGTTATGTGAATAATTCTGTTTTGAAAGGTTTATTTCTATCCATTCAATGGTGAATTGCAATTCATTTCTGCTTGAGTCATTGACAGAGTATAAAATGCATTAAATTTTGAATCTGTGTAGTCATGCAATTGCTTGATGTTGAGAAATATTGGTGAAATCTCTGAAATTCATCATTGTGGAATCGATTTTTAAATGTTTGCTTTGGCGTGTTTATTCATGATGTCTATCTATGTGAATGTGTGGTATATTTGATGTGAATTTGTGTGGAGCCACATAGTATAATGTCATGGAAGAATTTGCAGTCACATAATTTCATTAATGAGTTATTGCAGAGAGTAGCATGGAGTATTATGGTTTGCAGAAGGCCGCAACTGTGATTTTCCCTAAATTATAGAGGGTTCAGAAAGAAAGCCTGAAGATTGGATGGACGGATGAGATCATATCGCCTATCTAAAGCAAAAGAGGTCGATGGTTAATATCCTATCGCATAAATGAGGTGAAGGGTGAATGGATGGTGGAGATCACATCACAGGATTACAACGAGAGAATGGAAAGTCTACATTAAATCGCATTGGAATATCTCTATCAGCGATTTTAATATTTACATGTTAATACATCGCAAGGTAAATAGTTTAATTTGTGATGCGATAAGGATGGGAGGTGGCGATGCAATGCGATAAATATTGCACATCGAATGTGATAAGGTATAGTGGCGATCGCAGGAATTGAAAATTATCAAAGTTGTGAAGCTGCGAGGAGGTAAGTTTGTAAAGTTGCAATATTGCGATGTGGTTGAGCTGCGAAGTGCGAAGGCAGAAGTTCATGGTGATGCGAATTGCAAAAGAGTAGAGTTGCGATGTGATAAAGCTACCTTGTTTAATTTGAAAGGACACATGAAAAAGTGATATGTAGGTGGAGAAAGTTAAGTTGAAGTGCTAAGGTTAAAGCGCTTATAATAAAGGTTTAAAAAATAAAGGTTGTATTGAAGGGAGCTTGAAAAGATTTAGAACATATACTCTAAAAGGATTATAATCCTGGGTTAAGGCGGGGTTAGTAGTTAGCCCTGCATCAGGATTCATGTGTGAACCTTTCACACAGCCAAGAAATAGGATGTTATCTAGTTGCACGAGCTTAAGAGCTCTCAAGTCTTTCACTTCCCTAATAAGGAATGGTCCTAACCAATTCATTCTCAACTTTCCGGGATGTTTCAACAACTTACTGTCATATAAGAGAACCTGATATCGAATTGAAAATTAATTTTTCTTTATGTGCCATTTGTTCCATACTTTTTGCCTATCCTTCTCAACATTTTGGTGGAAATCGTCTAGGAATCTAGCTTCATCCAACTCCTAGAATTTTTCCAAGCGTTTCATAATTGATTCATAATATGTCATGTGTGTAGCCCATGAAATAAAGAGGTTGGGATGATGAACTCAATGGGTACTATGACTTCTAATCTATAAACAAGATAGAAGGTTTTATACTTTTGCAGGCGCTTTACAGTTGTACGATAAGCCCATAATATGGTGGGCACCCTTTCATCCTATTCATCTCAGTTAGCAAAACATATCTTGGTGAGGCCCCTCAAAAACATAATTTCCTGAGGGTGGTATGGGCTGATATTATGGTGTTAGATCATAAAGTTATGTAGAAATGAAGTGACTATCTCATTAATGAAGTGGGTCCCCTAGTCACTTGTGAGGCTTTGAGGGCACTCGAATCGAGTGATAATATTTTTGAAGATGAACTTGGAAGTAGTGTCTGCAGTGCAATCTTTGAATAGTGCAACTTCAACCCATTTAGTAAGGTAATCTGTGGCAGTGATAATGTACCTAGCATGGAAGTGACACGTCAGAGGATAAATGGGCGCCAAAAACAACCACCCACTTCCCATCTCATTTCTGAGCCTTTTTCTTTGTATCTCGGAAAAGCGTGGACCACTAACATCCTGTTTGAAACACTTTCCTTGTGATGGCCTTCTTTCCCACATTTCCAACAACAACTCTTGAGTGGCATTCCCACAATACATCTTGTTTCTCATGATCAATAACACACCTTCATAATTTCTGGTCAGTGCCCATTTTGTATAACTGGCTTGTAATCAAATGGTAGTCTGTCGCTCAAACCACCATCTGTCTCCTTTATGTTGTCATGTACTACTTTGGGAATTTACCTATGTCTAATAATAATGAAATATCCTCCAAATAGTATGGTATGGCCTGAAATCATAATAGGTAGAAATTTGGCATTTGATGATCTAATGATCCCTTGGATTCACCCGACTCTAACCGAGAAAGATGATAAGGACCCATGTTCAACCTTCCTCACTTGAAAATGACTTCAAATGTGAACTCCTAGAATTTAAAAGTTCATCCACAAATTCTTCCTTCAATTACAGGCTTTTTCACTAAGAACTTCAAGGTAGAATGATCATTAAAGAACTTGAACGAAATTCACATAAGATAGTGTCAAAATTTTGGCAGCGAGTACACCATCACAAGTGATTCACACTTATTTGTGGTGTAGTTCCTTTCTGATGTGGAAAATTTTCTGCTAGAAAATTATATCGGGTGATCAATGTTTCCATCTCCAAGCTTAGTGAAAAAAAATCCCAAGGTGATTTATGTTGCATCAATATGGACATGAAATTTCTTTTCCCAATATGGATAAACCAGGATTGGTGCACTTGCCAACTTTTCCTTCAGAACATTGCATTAGGGGAATTTTGAGGTCTAAAATGGGTCTCATAAGAAAAATGTACAACAAAAATAAACTTTATAACAACCAATAGGATTCAAGATGATGATGTCATCCATAATGGATGATTCACCATTTTTGGAGTAAAAAAGTAAAAAATATTAAAAAATAATAAAATAATAAAACTACTTTTTCAACTCGTATTTTAAACTTATCTCCCAAATTTTTTACTCAAATTTCGAGCGGGAGTACTCATTGGATGCGGAATTTAATTCCTCACCCAAGGAGTACCCATGTTGCATACTTTCGATGAACTCTTCTACACGAAAAATGAGAAATACATAAAAAACGTGATTGTAATCAAGTTGTTTTATGTATTTCTCATTTTTCGTGTAGTAGGACACATCGAAAGTATTCAACATGGGTACTCCTTGGACGGGGAATTAAATTCCGCATCCAACGAGTACTCCCGCTCGAAATTTGAGTAAAAACTTTGGGAGATAAGTTGAAAATATGAATTGAAAAAGTAGTTTTTTCATTTTTCCCTCTAAAATTTGATGATGTCATCAAATCTTATTAGATTGTTTCCACTTTTTTTTTATAATTTCCTTAGGAGGCCCATTTTAGACCTCAAAATTCCCCTAATGAAAGCGGTTTCACATTCATCTATCCATGCAAACCTTTCATACGTCTTCAATAACTTCTCTAGTGGTGCAGTGATCGAGGCATAGTTGTGGATGAACCTACGGTAATATCGTGTGTGGTCGAGAGTGGATCTTAACTACTTAACACTTGTTGGCGAGGGAAAAACAAATTACAATATAAAAAATTGAATTTTATTATTTTCATTACTTTGAACATTTTATTATTAATTGAGCCAAGATTTAAATTTTTACTCTATAACATCTCCACCATACCCAGTTCTCTATTAGGTTTACCCTTTTGTTATTTTTTAATTGAGACGACCTATAAATGTTATTTTTTTATGGTAAATGTTAAATATTAATGCATACACATCTACCCCTATACTGGGTTGTAGAGCGCTTCTAAGTAGAATCATAGTGAAAATATGGATAGAACAGATTAATCCACTTAGGAGATACATAAATGGCTCTATTTTTAGAAATATTTAGTGAAATCCTCTCCTTAGTTTAGGAACTTCCTAGAATAAAGGATAGATAATGGTAAGGAGGTAAATGTAGGAGTAGACCTATGGATAGGAATAAAGGAAGTATGCAATCTTTTTGATGGCCTAAGGAGAAATCTAGCAAACGAAGGGTTTTTATCCCTCACTCATGTATGTCAACCATATGATGGGAATGTGTGGATAACATGAAAATAAAGGAAATGTTAAACCTTAATGATAAACAAGTAGAAGAAATGTCCATGTTCAAATAAGCACTAGTAATTCCTCATGTTCAAAGATGAATTGGTAAGGACTACTAACCCATCAAGAGGATATGCCAACGTACTATATGAAAAATAATTTTCTCAGGTGGAAGAACATGAAAAAATATGGTGGTAGATAGATATAATGAAATTAAAATTACAATAAAAAATGGAAATTTCTTATGGTTATAATCTCAAATAAAGCACTCATATAACTTGTAGAAGAGATCATAGTGCAAACACATCGGATGTTTCTTGTGAAAGGAAAAGAGAAAGAGATGAGGCCGTCATCTTTAATGAATTTCACTCCTCCAAATATTTATTTGACATTTTGCTGACCATAAACTATTGAAAAATAATTTTGAATGAGATAAATAAATCATATATCTCTCCTAGTTGTTTTATGGACTATTTGCATTGCTAGGAATATGGAAACTTTCCACTATGTAGTTCTCTCTCTCAATAAAATTTTCCATTGGATGATATGATATAGTTGAAGGAATATTTCATACTTATGATATAATCAAATCAGTACAATATATGAATAAAAGTAGAGTTACTCTAAAAGTCTTTGTATGAGGACTATGAGAAAAGTTAGAAATGAAGATCACATAAAATTGGCTAAAAGATTTATGGAGATATTATGGAAATGGTTGAACTATTTAACCATATATTATATTATGAAACCTCATGGATTGTATTGAGATGTGATATAGTGATATATTACTATTATAATTGATAGAATGAAAAGTTTTATGAATATTATTATTCTTATATATCACATTTTTTTTTTGTAAATGGTTTTATGTGACTGCCCATAATACCAACATTTGGCATAAGATCCATGGGTATCCTACCCTTTAAGACTATATGAGTATGTGCGAAAGACATGAGGATGTTATTGAATTTCCTGAGTATTTGTTGGAGTTGCCACGATTGTGTATATGTTGGAGTTAGAGATCTATCATGTTGAATCATTGCCAATGTGACCACAAGGAAAATCGCCATTTCCAAGAAGAAAAATAGGAGAAACTTGATGATTGACTTTAAGATATAGAATTATTAAAAAAATATTGATATTATTGGTGAGGCAGTGGTGAAAATCATCCTCAGCCTTCAATAGCTGCGGCAACATGGTTTTCCAAATCCTCTGTTTAGCGGAGTTTAATTACTAAAGAGTAGAGTTGGTGGTGCAAATCCTCTTCCTAAGATCCAAATTTGAGTCTCTTTAAGTCCCCGTCAGAATCTGACTCAAAATTATGTAGCATCTTTCGAATCTTCAAATTATCTCGTCAAGTTTTCTGCCACATGACCTTCTTGAATGTCTCTAATTTTCTCCAATTAATATTTATTTGATGGCACAATACACTTATTTTCCTTGTAAATACTCACCTTTCTCAAGCTAAATCAATATTTCCAGAGGATCCACATGTTTTTTCCACAAACAACCTTTTAAAACTAGACAAAATTCCCTTAATTTCTAACAATAATCGACAACCACTAAAATAATCATAGCATACACCCATGTTGAACTTTGTTCAAAGATGTTGTGTGCAAATTGATGGGTGAAATCTCGAGATTGATGTTATGATGTGGTCGAACTACCACCACATTCCTTCCCATGCTTGACTCCTTTGGTCCAATGAGGTAGCCATGGTCATGTTTGAAGCTCTAATCAAAGGCTTGTGTGAAACCTTGAGTGAAAAACAAATATTTTGGCGGGAAAAAATCATTGGCTACCGATTGAAATCGGCAGAAACTTGATTATTGTATAGGTGGATTACATTCTGTGTTTCAACAATTCCATTACATAAATGGTCCACATGGGTTCCATGCATAGAGAGTGCGGACTGGGTTAATAAGAACGCAACTCAGGCAAAGTGGAGTAGAGAAAACAAGCGCATGGGGAGTAAAGAAAACAAAAATAAGCAACCTCCTCGTTAGCATTAATAATAATTTTACAAAATATAATCAAGATGAAAATTGAATTATTTTTTTTATACTTCTAACATAGAATAACTTATAATATCCTTCATTAGCAATAAGCAAAATTTCAAAGTTTATTATATCATCCTTTCCATTTGGAAATGATATATCATTGTTCTTCGATAGGTTCAATCACTGATATCTATAAATTTTATAGTAACAAATCGATTAAAACAAATTACTGTAAATGATAGGTAATGTTGTCAATCATAGAGACAACCTTGAGTTGTGAAAGACCAGTGCCTAGGACATCTTATATAGCAAATAGCAATATGATATGACAGGGATAATTAGCAGAACAAAGATCTCATGATATCTCTTGTAAACAGTAAAATTAATTTGAATGGGACCAAAACTTTCAGAAGCTTGATACAGAGAAAGTAATACTATAGAGGCAAGATGTGAAACTCTAACACAAATGTATCAGACAATTCAAAGGAAGCTTACTGCAAAGAGGGTTGGATTCTAAATACTTCACATAGATGAATAATTAGACAGTATCTACTGTGTACGTAGAATAAAGAGAATACTGACTGTTATTGAGACAATATCTAGAAACATATATCAGCGTGCGGTGGGCTTACGGATTTAAGAATCCACACATGATAACAACATTTGTAAATAACATCTCATAGCAGCTAATATAGCAGAAGTATGGGTGAAGTGAAAATGGAACAACATATCACGCCTAAGCCATATTTAAAGTGCCATACAGGTTATGGCATAAGTATCAACTAGGATAAATTCATACCAAAACTAGTGGGCTACACGCATTCCAGAACATGATACAATATGAATGGGTGTAAATGAAATGAACCGCTAAGCTACAACACATAGGAGAGAATTACACACTGTAAAGCAGCAAGACCAGAATCCTCAGTGAAGATAGAACTCCTTTTCATTGAAACCCAACGGGCTCTTCACATTTCTATTGAGATTTCAACAAAAAGCATGCAAAAATTCTTACACAACAAAATTCTTCCGAAAATCTAGAACCTCTTTTTCTCTTCCGATATTGCTTATATAGAAGCCCCAGAAAACATGAACGAGAAGATATGTTTGGGAAAAATATCTTCCTCGTGTGCTGGAAAACAGTTTGAGGTCTCCATCAAAAATAACCAAAATTCATGATGAGGAATTGGGGCATCTCATCATTGAGAGTTGGGCTCATGGCTGTTTTAACCAAAAATATCAGATAACAGTTTCTGACAGAAGGTAAAATGCAGGAGTGGAACGTGAATTCCACTTGAAATTTAAAAGTAACAAACTAAAAATGGAAGTAAAATGCCACTAGGGCCGAATCATGAATTGTCGATGCTCGCTGGTGAAGTGGAGTTGAGGCGGTCGCTGTCACAAATGGCGAAATGTTGGCTGAGAGGAATCAATTTTCCTATGATGTGGTAGTAGAGGTTTTTCTGCCTGTAGCTCGTCATGAATTTCTTTAATTCTGATTTAATTTGGAGGATGGGCTATTGATAATCAATATTAGCCAAAATCCCCAAATTGTCTTCACTCTTCCGTTTCTGTCGTGGCAGGTCTTCGACACGGATACTCTGACTGCTGCTATAATAACCTCTCTGTGTTCTGAATCATAGTGACCATGATTATGGAACTTGGAGTGAATTCATCACTCTGTAATAACCCTACACAATACGATAAAATCATCAATAAATCCAGAGAGTGGCGGAAGGAATACTGTGGAGGCCTAGAGAAATGGTGGCAGGTGATTAAATAAGAGCCGTCGGATCTCAGGAGGAGATCGACGGTTGGGATCAAAGGATGAAATCAGTAGGAGCTGCGATGAAGCAATATGGGCAAAATGCGCGATGTGATGTGGGCCGCAGATCTTGGATGAATGGACAACTCTGATTGAATCGGAGGATCGCAATCGAGAGAGGCAGCGGGAGACGCATTTGGGAGCTTGCGATTGGCAATGTGTGATTGAGCGCCAGCCATCCGATCTGGGTTGAGATCGACGACGGAGATTCAATTGGCGGGGAGACGGATGGGGGGTAAAGGAGTGGAGCGGGAGGAATGAGGGCTGTCGAATCAGAGGAGAATCGACGATGGAGATTATAATCGGAGGATCACAATCGGGGAGGGAAATGGGTGACACATTTGAAAAGTTGTGATTGCGATTGGTGCGAGGGTGTGATGGCCGTCCAATCCATTGATAGATCGACGATTGATATGCAATTGGAGGATCGCAAACGAAGGAGTGTGGCAGGCAGCACACCTTAAAAGTTGCAATTGCTATTGAAGCGGTGGTGTGATGGGCGCGATGCGATTCATGCTGAACAGTTAGATATATTAAAAGCAATAGCGGAGATCTCCGCGGGAGTTCATATAACGAGGCCCAATCGCATCAAAGTTTTGAAGTTTTAACAAAGAAATGTCCTTGCTGCGAGACTTCCAATTGCGATAAGCGCTTGTGGGCTTAGCTCCTGGTCTCGGCACCTGGCTGCATGGAGGGGACATGGTTAAGGGGCTGGCCGAAAAGGGGCTAAAGCCTCAAATGGAAAATGTGATTTTTGGCTTATTTTCGGTGCATTTTTAGGCCCAAAAGGGGTAACGGTAAGGGGAATGAAGGGATTTTAAGCCAAACAAAGGTATTGGAAAGCTCTAAAATGGGATTTGGATGATTTTGAAGGGTTAATGAGGAAATAAGAGAGGGGAAAAATAGAAGAAACAGAGGTTAAGTGGGAATGAAATAAGAGGGAAAAGGAGGCCTTTTGGGCATTCTTCTTTGCAAACAAAGAGTTTTCAAAACTAGGAAAAACAGTGAATGTTAACCATATGATCAACATTGGCTCCACCTGGGGACGACACGTTCATCCTTGGGCGTGTCGAGAACTTTGTATACCACCTGTTAATCTTCTGTGTGGGCACCACTCTTTAGCTCTTTTCATTTATCTCTCCATGATTCATCATGACACACACATCATTCGAACACAAATGAAAAAAGAAAACTAATGTATAGTATGACACATCGTGCTTTCTTGGCCTGAAACAGAACTGGAAGTAAGGTTTGAGGAACTGATCATTTACAGGGGCATCGAGCAAGTCTCCCTGTAAATTTTCCAACCTGAAAGTGTTTTTGCCCCCTTGTTCCACAATTTTAAAGGGGTTGAACCAGAGGGGGTCGAATTTACCATGTTTCCCCTTTTCAGCTCTTAGAATATCCCATCTGAGCACCAAATCCCCAATCTACAACTTCCTATCCTTGGCATTTTGATCAAAAATATGCTTCATTTTCTCTTGATATTCAATTAGCCTCTAACTTACTTGGTTCCGTGTTTCTTCTAACTCCACCAGTTGATTGATTCTCTTGGTCACATCATCGGGTTCTTCTTGGCTTTCTTGCATGAATCAAGCTACTGGTAAGGCTAACTGTACAGGGAATACCACTTCCCTCCCATATAATAATTCATATGGGGACTTCCCGGTTTCTCTCTTGCTGGTAATCTTGTTGGCCCACAGAGCGAATTTCAGCTGGGAATCCCAATTTTTCTGATTTTCTTTGATAGCCTTCTTCAGTGCTCTCACCAGGGTTTTATTCGAGGACTCTTCCAGGCCGTTTCCATGTGGGTAATAGGCCGTAGAGTGACCTAATGTAATATTATATTGTTGGCAGAAGCTGACAAACTTTGCAGATTTAAAGGCTTCTGCGTTGTCGGTCACTATCTTGGCAGGGCATCCAAATCTGGATATGATGTTTTCTTCCATAAATTTTATTACCACGACATCTGTTGCATTCTTGGCAGGTACAACTTCCACCCACTTTGTGAAATAATATATGGCCGTTAATATCCACTTATGCTGGCCACTTGAAGGTGGGCATATTTCACCTATAAAGTCGATTCCCCATTGCTGAAATGGTGCATCCACATGAACCAGAATCATGGGCATAAGTGCTAACTTCTGTCTTTCAGCAAACTTCTGACATTTCTCACAAGATCTAACCCAGGAAAACACATCTCCAAAGAGTTTGGGCCAGAAGAAACCAGCCTTCAGGATTTTGTGAGAAGTAGCCCTCCAACTGTAACGGCCCCCATAGATTCCTTCATGAAACTCAGCGATTATACTCTCTACCTCTTCTTCTGTAAGACACAGGAGCAGGATGCCTGAGGGGTCTCACCAGTACAGCTAACCGTTTGCAACCACGTACTTCTGTGACCTCAGCCTCAGTGTTCTTTATTTAGCTTTGTCACAGCTGGGCGGGCAATTGAGTGTTAGAAGATATTCCACTATCTCCTTGTACCACAGGCTGATGAGGTACTTCATATGTGTCTTCTGGGAAGCTATCTCTACTCCCTGTGGTTCTTCTTTCCTCTTAGACTCCTCATTTTCTATCATGGACATATTTATACCCAGAGCCTGAAAATTCGATTCAGATAAGATTTTGGCTAACCCTTGTCCCTTGATTAGTTTGGTAGGGCGGATGTCTAGCTCATACTCCTGTATTTTGGCAATCCATTTCCCTCTTTTTCATTCACTATCTCCCTGGATAAGGATATCCTTAACCGCTGCTGTGGGCACAAACGCAGTGACATGGGACTGGAGGACATACATACGAAAGGCTTTAAGAGACTTCACCAGAGCATACGCCTGCTTTTCCAATCTGTTGTATTTCAGCTCAGCATCACGAAGCACCTGACTGAAAAAGGAAATAGGCTCCTCATACCCTTCTTCTTTTTTCTGCAATAGAACTCCTGCCACTGTATGAGGTGATGCAAAGGAAAATATCATAAAAGGATTGGCATAATCTGGCCCAGCTAGCACAGGGGCTTCAGCAAATGCATTTTTAATTCTAGCAAAGGCCTCTCATGATTCTTTTGACCACTTTACCTCATTATTCTTCTTCAGCATGTCAGTTATATGCCTAACTATCTCAGCATAGTTAGGGATGAACCTCCTTGGAAAGTTTATACGGCCTAGGAACACATGAACTTCCCTTTTATTTCTGGGGAGATAAATGCCATTTATAACTTCTACCCTCTTAGGGTCTATGTTTACCCTATCCTTGGTTACAATATGTCCCAAAAGCTTGCTCTCTTCCAGTGCAAACAAAGACTTCTATGGGTTGAGGGAGAGGCCATACCTTCTGCACTTCTCGAAGGTTTTGTGCAAGTGTTCAATGTGCTCTACATCATCTTTTGAAAACACGGTAATGTCATCTAGGTATACCACCACAAACTTATCTTTCTCCCCAAAAAAATCAATATCCATGGCCCCCTGAAAAGTGGCCCCTGCGTTGATCAACCCAAAAGGCATCCTGGCATACATAAACGTCCCCCACGGAGTGGTAAAGGTAGTCTTCTTTTGATCTTCTGGTAGTATAGCCACCTGATTGTATGCAGAGAATCCATCCATCATCGACATTCGAGAAGCTCCTACCACTTTCTGCAAGATGTGATCCATCTTGGGCAGTGGATAATTGTCCTTTAATTATGCTCTGTTCAAATTCCTGAAATAAACACATAGCCTTATTTCTTTGTTTTTCTTCTGTATAGGGACTAAGTTTGCTACCCACTCAGAATATCTCAATGGTACAATGATTTTGGCCTTCAACAGTTTCTTAATTTCTTTCTCAATCAGGGGTAGCAGTAGGGGATTTATCTGTCTAAGCTTCTGTTTATGTGGTTTTTCATCTCCCTTCAGTGGAATTTTATGCTGCATGATGCTGATATCGAAGGTTTTTAGGTCTTGATAAGACCATGAAAACACATCTTTATATGACTGGAATAATTTCTGGTAGAGCTGTTTATATTCCTCCAGGACCTTCTTGGACAACTTCACGATTTTAGGGTCAGCCTCAGTGCCAAGATTCAGATCTTCTACCTGATTCTCCTCTACAACTTTGTTCAGCTACAGTGGAACATCATTCTTGTTAAACAACCTTTCTAAGGGCACTATTCCTCGGGGAATGACATTCCCTTTCAACTGCAGAAATTTGTGGTCAACCGCCTTTTCTTCCCATTTATCTCCTGAAGTGTTTTCAGCCTCCTCTTCTTCACAAGTATCAATCTCCATGTTGGAAAATTCCCCAACTGTTTCCAAGAATCTCTTCACCTGTTATTCATCTTCAAACACTTGCCAATGTTTGATGTTGTCTTGGATTGATGGTCGATAACGTACCTCAATTTCATATCTCAAGAGAGGATTCTGAGGTGGACGGAAAGTACTAGCAGCCACTGCAAGGGAGTCTTCCATCCTATTCTGCTCCCAGGGCATGAACTAGATATTCAATTCCAAGAAGAAATTCTCCACTAGATCCCAAAATTTGTTCCTATAAGCCCTTAGCCTAGGATGTTTGGCTTGGCACTGATTCTTCACCTGTCTGACTACTAGTTCTGAATCTCCCAAAACCTTTAGAATTTGTATGTTCATGCTCCTGGCTATTTGCAGCCCCAACAGAAGTGCTTCATACTCGGCCACATTATTGGTGGATTCATACTCCAGCTTGAAAGACAAAGGGACCCATTGGCCTGCAGGAGAAATCAATAATACCCAAGCCCCATTACCTTCTCTGGAGTTTGCCCCATCAAAATGAAGTGTCCAGATTTCTGATTCAGGACTCTCTATTGACTGCTCGGTCTTAATATGGTAGAATGATGGTTCGTGAGCGTACTCCTGATCTTCCTCCATCATCTAACATGAAAAATCTCCCTCCCTGCTATAAACTGGAGAATTAACTGAGTCATCAGCCTTGGTAACTATCTTGACAAATCTAGTTTCCCAGTACACCCTCCTCTCCTGGCCACCAAAGACAGGGATAGTGGCATAGGTCAGGTCCAAATTGATTGATCCACCGATTTTAGTCCCCCAAGATCTTGACAGTAGCATGCCGAAGTGAGGTGGGATGTCAGCCACCACGATGTCCATTACTACAATTTTTGCTGGGATCTGGGCCAAATTGACCACCAAATCCTTGATCATGCCCAGGCATTTAACTCTCTTGGATTCAAATGAATAAAGGTCCTTGTATGGATGAGTGATTTGTATTCCTAGTTGTTCCATGACCGAGAGGGGAAAAAGGTTATGAGAGGCTCTTGAATCTAACATATAGTTATGCAGCAGCAGGTCATGTATTACTAAAGACACATAAAATGGGGGAGTAGAAGCATCTAATTCTTCGACATGTGGGCCAAATACAACCATAGGCCTTTATTATTGAAGGTTCAGACTGTCTGGAATGTGTATTACTTCTGGAGGGAGCATAAAGGATGTGACCTAAGACTGATATGCAGGTTGTTTTAAAAATTTGGTTAAGGGAACTGGGATTTTTACCTTCTCAAGTTCCTTTTGTAAACTGAAGGCAGAGGAGGACCTATCCACTGACACTTGTTTTGATTCTTTATCTTTGGATTCTTTGTTCTGGGGGAGAGGTTTGACTTCCTTTAAGATTGTCTTGACACTAGGGAGGGTAGCCCCATGTGAAGATGATGGAATTTGATTAGCATACTGCAAAGATTGGTCAAGAGGCCTCTTACCTTTGTCTGGGGCCCTTTGAGCCATGGCCTCCTTATGAGCAGGTGCTTCTTCTTGAGGTGTTTCCTCCTCTTCATCTTGAGTGCGAGTTCTCTTCCTGGAAGATCTGAGGTCATATCTTCTATTAAACTGAGCTTGCATGAAATCGACGAACTGCTTGCAGTAGTCATCAATCTCAGGATCTTCAGTGTCTTTATTAGCTTTTCCTTCTGTGTGTGTCTGCACCTCCACTTTGTCACTTTCATGTAGGGGCATTCCACTTCATCATTGTTTGAGAAAGCAAGGTATGCCTCTTCTTTCTCATCAGTGGTGTCTTCTATAGGACCATCTACTTGTCCTTCCAAGTACATAAGATGTGGTACCTAGTCTTGTTGCTCCTTCCTTTCCCTTTGCAGTATCTGCAAGGGTGGCTTCCTGTATTGAGGATTATAACCTTTGTTTGGAGCATTTTGGAAATTCTTGGAGGGTGAATTCTTGGCCTCCATTTCAAGTTTAACCAACTTACTTGAGAGATTCTTGATTATATTGTTCATATCCTCAATCTTATCATTTGCTGAATCTCTATCTTGGCTCGAGGTGGATACTTCTTCTTTTCCCCTTCTTCTAGTATCCTGTTCAGGTTTTCCCTTGGATTTACCAGTAGAGGCAAAATTTTCCTCCAGCTCTAGAGCATCTGTCTTGGCGTCATACAGGGTGGTTGGCTTTATTTCTCTAAGAGAGAAACCAAATTCAGAGTCAAAAGCTGCCACGAAAAAAACCTTGGCAGCAGTCTGGTGAGGTTTCATATCAGCGAGGAGGCTCAGATACAACTTGTTAAACCTCTTGATAAATTCTGACACTCCTTCAGGATGTCTTTTCTTGAGTGTGTTAAACTCAGTAAGACAATGTCCATGGTCTTTCTTCTCTCCCCATTTTCTGAGGAAATTATCCTCCATTCCTTCCCATGTGGTGATGGAACGGTCTCCTAGTGTCTTGAACCATTTTCTGGCTTCACCATAAAGAGATTGCACAAACAGTCTTAGGACTACGTCTCGATGTTCCACATTAAAATTTTCTGCGAAAGAGCAGAAGACCTCAAGGTGTTTTTGAGCTTCGATCTCATTTTCCCCATTAAATCAGGGCAAGATCTTTAGATAGTCCTATGGCATATCATTCAGCACTTGAGGTAATTCCAGGGGGGCATATTTATTTAATAGGAAGCCAGGGACATTGGCCATTGGAGGAGGTGGGGGGAGTGCAAGGATTTGATGTGTAAAAGGAGGAGGAGGAGGTGGAAGTGGAGTATGGATAATGATGGGAATGTACTGGACAACGGCTTGAGGCATTGATTGGAATGACAGGCTGTGAATAACAGATACTTCAGTGACCTCCTTGACCTCTTCGACTTCAGGGGTAGGGTGGAAGGAGTAATATGTGGTATCCCTTGACTCAACTTCGTCTTTGATTCAGAAACCTCTGCGGGGTGGACTATCTGAGTGGTAATTGGTCTCTCCCACAGTGGATTCGGGACCTTGCACTTGGGCAACTAGAGAGGAGGAGGATGGAAGGTCTTCTAGGGAGAATTCAGGGATCTTATTATGGAATGATTGTCTTTCCCTCCAACTCGTTCTATGTAGGATATTTTCTGGGTCAGACACAGAAGGTGTCTTTGGCTGAGACGTATCTGACCTCAGGTGTGGCTTACGAGGAGCCAGGACTGCAAATAAATTTACCTGATAAATGAATGTGGAGTCGCCAAGGTGAGGGATATACAACTCTCAACTCTCCATGCTCACCTGATTGAAGAGTGAATAAGGTTTTTTCGAGCCCGAGGGATTTTAATTTCTCTCAACTTCAGTTCCCCGGCAACGGCGCCAAAAAGATGTTTTCAATCCTAGAGACAGCCTTGAGTTGTGAAAGACCAGTGCCTAGTACATCTTATATAGCAAGGAGAAATATGATATGACAGGGATAATTAGCAGAACAAATCTCTCATGCTATCTCTTGTAAACAGGAAAATTAATTTGAATGGGACCAAAACTTTTAGAATCTTGATACAGAGAAAGTAATACTGTAGAGGCAAGATGTGAAACTCTAACACAAATGTATCAGACAATTCAAAGGCAACTTACTGCAAAGAGGGCTGGATTCTAAATACTTCACAGAGATGAATAATCAGATAGTATCTACTGCGTACGTAGAATAAAGAGAATACTGACTGTTATTGAGACAATATCCAAAAACATATATCAGCATGCGGTGGGCTTACGGAATGAAGAATCCACACATGATAACAACATTTGTAAATAACATCTCATAGCAGCTAATATAGAAGAAGTACGGGTGAAGTGAAAATGGAACAACATATCACGCCTGAGCCATATTTAAAGTGCCAGACAGGTTATGGCATAAGTATCAACTAGGATAAATTCATACCGAAACCAGTGGGCTACTCGCATTCCAGAACATGATTCAAGATGAATGGGTGTATATGAAATGAACCGCTAAGCTACAACACATAGGAGAGAATTACACACTGTAAAGCACCAAGACTAGAATCCTCAGTGAATATAGAACTCCTTTTCATTGAAACCCAACAGGCTCTTCACATTTCTATTGAGATTTCAACAACAAGCATGCAAAAATTCTTACACAGCAAAATTCTTCCAAAAATTTGCAACCTCTTTTTCTCTTCCGATCTTGCTTATATAGAAGCCCCAGAAAACATGAACTAGAAGATATTTTTGGGAAAAATATCTTCCTCGCGTGCTGGAAAACTGTTTGAGGTCTCCATCAAAAATAACCAAAATTCATGATGAGGAATTGGGGCATCTCATCATTGATAGTTGGGCTCACGGCTGTTTTAAACAAAAATATCAAATAACAGTTTCTGATAGAAGGTAAAATGCAGGAGTGGAATGTGAATTCCACTCAAAATTTAAAAGTAACAAACTAAAAATGGAAGTAAAAGGCCACTAGGGCCGAATCATGAATTGACGATGCTCGCTGGCGAGGTGGAGTTGAGGCGGTCGCTGTCACATATGGCAGAATGTTGGCTGAGAGGAATCGATTTGCCTATGATGTGGCAGTAGAGGCTTTTCTTCCTGTAGCTCGTCATGAATTTCTTCAATTTTGATTTAATTTGGAGGATGGGCTATTGATAATCAATGTTACCCGAAATCCCCAAATTGTCTTCACTCTTCCGTTTCTGCCATGGCAGGTCTTCGACACTGATACTTTGACAGCTGCTATATTAACCTCTCTACATTCTGTATCATAGTGACCATGATTGTGGAACTTGGAGTGAATTCATCACTCTGTAATAACCCTGCACAATACGATAAAATCATCAAGAAATCCAGGGAGTGGCAGAAGGAATGTTGTGGAGGCCTGGAGAAATGGTGGCAGGTGATTAACTGAGAGCCATCGGATCTCATGAGGAGATCGACGGTTGGGATCAAAGGCTGAAATCAGTAGGATCTGCGATGAAGCAATATGGGTTAAATGCGTGATGTGATGTGGGTCGCAGATCTTGGATAAATGGACAAATCTGATTGAATCGGAGGATCGCAATCAGGAGAGGAAGTGTGAGACGCATTTGGGAGCTTGCGATTGGCGATGCGCGATTGAGCGCCAGCCATCCGATACGGGTCAAGATCGACGGCGGAGATTCAATCGGCGGGGAGATGGATGGGGGGTAAAGGAGTGGAGCGGGAGAAATGAGGGCCGTCGGATTAGAGGGAAATCGACGGTGGAGATTATAATCGAAGGATTGCAATCGGGGAGGGAAATGGGTGGCACATTTGAAAATTTGCGATTGCGATTGAAGCGGTGGTGCGATGGGCACGATGCGATTCGCGCTGGACCGTTAGATATATTAAAATCAATGGTGGAGATCTCCACGGGAGTTCATAGAACGAGGCCCAATTGCATTGGAGTTTTGAAGTTTTAACAAAGAACTGCGCTCGGTGCAAGACTTCTGATTGCGATAAGCACTTGGGGGCTCAGCTCTTGGTCTCGGCACCTGGTTGCATGGAGGGGAAGTGGTTAAGGGGTTGGCCGAAAAGGGCCTAAAGCCTCATATGCAAAAGGTGATTTTTGGCTTATTTTTGGTGCATTATGAGGCCCAAAAGGGGTAACGGTAAGATGAATGAAGGGATTTTAAGCCAAATAAAGGTATTGGAAAGGTCTAAAATGGGATTTGGGTGATTTTAAAGGGTTAATGAGGAAATAAGAGAGGGGAAAAAAAGAAGAAACAAAGGTTAAGTGGGAATGAAATAAGAGGGAAAAGGAGGCCTTTTGGGCATTCTTCTTTGCAAACAGAGAGTTTTCAAAACTGGGAAAAAAAGTGAATGTTAACCATATAATCAATAGGCACCATATAAGTCAAGATTATAATCTCATTGTTTATATTTGTAAATTTCATGATGATGAATTGATTACAATAAATTACTGTAAATAATATGTACTATTAAGTCTTTCTATTAATATGAAATTTAAAATGACATATAATTTTAATTTGAACCATTAAATCAAAATGGATGATGCTTCTAATTTACTTAAAACATCATATCCAAAAATATAAAATTAGAGTTAAACCAATGAATAATATTTTCTAAATATAATGAAAAGGACTACACTCATTGACTCACACTTTCCACCTAATGATTTTAAATTTCATCTAAGAAAAAGAAATAAGTTTACATATATACTAACCTTTATGCAATATCAATTCACCAGTACTTTGCTTCTTCATTGGTGGCATTCCCTTAGTACTTTTAGCATCTTCGGTATGTTTTTTCTTTATTTTAGAAATTCCAATCATCTTGCAATCAATGATATATTAATAAAAAAAGGACATATAATTAATAAAATACATAAATAGCTACCTATTGCAATTAAAAATCACTAGATAAACTCATGGCATGCTTAGAAAAGGACAGTCTAGTATTCATTATAGAATAATGGATACTTGATCTTATCTCTAGAAATTGAAAAAGAGGAGAACATAATAGAAAAACGTAAGGTTTTCCAATCAACCTAAGAGCACCAGTAATGAATGATAGAAGAAAAGAAAAGATGAGCTACCTCAATGGGCTTAATATATAATAGAATAGGAGACCTAACTTATTGCAACTAAATGAAGTTTCTAAGGCACCCGAGAACTCAAAATATAAGATATCAAGTATGATAATTTGATGGGTTATATGATATATTTCATGTCAAAATAGAGTATACCTAGTAAGAGAAGTGAAAAATAAAGGTTTGAATTCTGATGTAGTCATAAGATATAGGAAATATGATTTTTGCAATCACGAAATGTCTAAAATCTGACAACAAAAAATTAGATGACTTAAGTTTCAATCATCAAATACACACTAATAACTCTTAAGAGTCGTTATCCCCAACCTAACATTATTCATGGTACATACTATCCTATCTTCCAAGGCTAGAGAATAAAAAAAAAGTATTTGAGATATAATAAAAATAACACCCATTGACAAATTGAAGTAGGTTTTAAGTATCAAATGGTTTGTAGGTTTGCCCTATTTCCATGCCACTCAGAGGTCCATTAATGAGTTTTTTGTTGAAAATGCAGCAATATTATGGAGCTTAGTGAAATGAAGTCGCCTTCACTAAGTGGACCCGCAGGCAAATTCTGGCGCAAAATCTATTTTTAGACTATGTCTATTTTTAGACATATGGAGCATGGTCCGGGGATTGCAGTATGAGATTCTTGGAGCATTGGTAATGTTGGTAAAAATAGATGGGACTCTATTTTTTGGACCTATAGGTCGAAGTCTATTTTTAGACTACCTCTCCTTAAAATAGGGAAGTCAAATATTATTTACCCTTAATAATATTTGGACTATAAACTTCAGTTTACTCTCTTGGAGCACTTCAGTTCAAGCCTTGGAAGTGGCTCATGAATTTGACAGAGGAATTACGCTATTCCCAAGGGTTTGATGGCATCATGCATGGTTGACTTCAGTTAGGACTTCAGTGGCAGAAGTTTGGTGGAGTTAATGAGACAGCTAGTGGAGTTGTGTTCTGTTTATTTTAGTTGAACTGGTTGAGATTAATTTAACTAGCTAATCAACTAGTTATGAGTGGAGTGAATTAAATATTATTTAATTCATTAATTAGTAACTCATTATTCAACTCAAGAACACATCAGTTCACTACAGTGCATGATCAGTTCAGTGGAGACCAGTGAAAGAGGTAGATGAAAGTGTGGAGTTAGCTATCAGTGGCGACATCAGTTGTGCATGAGATTTGCACCACACTTGGAGGATTTGTCCATGACAATTGCACAGTCAAGCCAAGGAGATTCGAACCTTGGATCTCTATATAAACAGGCCTGGATTGCGCAATAGAGGCAAGGCAATTGGCGGTGAGTTTTGAACCAGTAACCTGTTCAAAACTGAGCTAGTTTGTGTGTAACTTTATGAGAAAGTACTGAGTACTTGTGAGGAGTATTGTACTGAGTTTGTTACATGATTTATCCATTACAATATACACAATAGCTGCGGGGTTTTCAGCTATAAGCTTTCCCCATACATACTGTGTTAATGTGTATGATGATTTGATGTGTTATCGCTTGATTTTATTTCCGCATGTTTGATGATCTAAGTGGAAGAGATTATGTGTTGCATATAAATTCAAATTTTATGTGATTAGGATAGTCTCGGTGGATAATTAATCATTATTCAGCAAATTTCTACATTGTATCAGAGCTATTGAAGCAGAGATTGATCATCACGGTGATTACAAACTTATTTCGGTAGACAGAGTCTGCATGCGGGCCAGGTAGCCTCTGGATTCATCTTTCTAAAGCAGTAGACAGGCTTGTAACGCCCCTTGCAAGCCGATCGATCTCTGCTAGAAATAATTTTTCTAATTAATATCTAGAGCGTTCTACCTTGAGGTGGAATTCAAATTTTGCAGCAGTTTTGTTTTCTTGGTGCCAGTGTTGAAAATGTCTTTCAACGGTTTGCGACTCGAATATGCTCTTGAAGGCAGTTCGAATTATGTTGCATGGAAGGATCGCATGGAGGCAGTATTAGAAGATAATGGTCTGAAGGAGTTCATAGATATGGATGTCCAAAATCCCACTGATCCTGCTGAAGTCGAAGCATGGCAAAAGAAGATGGCGAAGTGTTGAAGGATCCTGTTGGAGGTCGTCAAGGATCATATTGTATCCAGCCTGCATGGAAAGGCTACTCCATATTTAATGTGGAAAGCTTTGACGGATCTATTCCAAAGTAAGAGCGACCAAAGGAAGCTGGCGCTCAAAGATAAGCTCAGGAACATCAAGATGGAGAAGGGCGATAGTATCGCCAAATACCTCACGAAGTTCACTCGATGCAGAGATGAGCTGGGAAGTGTGGGGGTGACTGTCGAAGACGAGGACATGGTCGACCTGGCTCTCCTTGGTCTTCCGAAGGCTTGACACTCATATCAAGATAGTGTCAATGGTCGGGAGAAGCTGCCGGGATGGGAGCGCCTTTGGGTGGACCTCATGCAGGAGGAGATAAGGAGGACTACTCGAGATGGATCTTCATCAAAGGGAGCTGATGAAGAAAATTGTGCTTTGGTGGCCAAAGCAAAGAAGGGGAAGGGTAAGAAAACTTCTCATTCCGGTGCAAAGGGCAAGAAGCAGGATATGGCGAAAGTGAAGTGTTTTCACTGCCATGATCATGGACATTATGCTACCAATTGTCCAAATAAGAAGAAGAACAAGCAAGCGGGAAGATCTGCAGATGGAGAAGCTTTGGCTTCACAGTTTGAGCTTGAATTTTCACTGATCACATGCTTGGTTTCAGGTTTGATGGGATCGGTATGGTTCTTGGACAGTGGTGTGTCATTTCATATGACGGGAGATCGGGAGTTGTTCTCAGATCTGGAGGACAAAGATTTGGGTGTACACATCGAGATGGGCGATGATGGTAGATACAGTGCGACTAGTATCGGTACCATATCCTTTCAGAGGGAGTCTGATAAACCCTTTGTATTGAAGGATGTCATGCATGTACCTGGATTGAAGAAGAACTTGATCTTTGTGGCGATGTTGGAGGATAAGGGGTATGATGTGGTCTTCAGCGAAGGAAAAGCCTTCCTGCACAGTAAGACTACTGGAGAGACCCGGAAGATAGGGGTTCGAACCAAGAACCTTTATCAGTTGCAGGTAGATGGCTGCGCAGCTATGGCATGCAAGGCGGGAGAAGTGGTGAGCCGGGATGATGAGGGCGAACTGTGGCACATGAGATTGGGCCACCTTCACCATGGAGCTTTGAAGATTCTGCAGCAGATTTCTACTGGGCTTCCTAAGGGCACTCTTGCGCAGTCAGATCAGTGCAAGGGGTGTACTTTAGGAAGTATGTGAAAGCCACCTTTCACGAGAAGGATAGTCGCGCCACGACGATCCTTGAGAGAGTTCACACAGACGTTTGTGGTCCTTTCTCAGTTGCTTCGACAGCAAAGCACAGGTATTATGTGATCTTTGTTGATGATTTCTCTCGAAAGTGCTGGATCTTCTTCATGCCGAAGAAGAGAGATACATTCGCGAAGTTCTGTGAGTTTAAAGCACTGGTCGAGAAGGAGTCGGGGAAGAAGGTGATTGCTCTAAGGAGTGATAACGGTGGTGAATTCATCTCAACTGAATTCAAGGAGTTCTGCAGCGCAGAAGGGATTCAGAGAGAGCTCATCGCACCCCATAACCCACAGCAGAACGGGGTGGCTGAGCGGAAGAACAGAACGATCGTGGGTGCTGCACGGGCGATGTTGCATGATCAGGGGCTACCCCTTCACTTGTGGGCTGAGGCATGCAATACAGCAGTGTATGTGCAGAACCGTTGTCCTCACAAGGTTCTTGGCATGAGTACACCAGAGGAGGCTTATTCTGGCAAGAGGCTTGATATTTCCCATTTGCGGATTTTTGGTTCTCCTGTCTACATGCATGTGACGAAGGATGCGAGAAGGAAGCTGGATCCAACTGCTGAGGTTGGAATATTTGTGGGGTACACTGATACACCTCACAACTATCGGGTGTATTTTTTAGACAGTCGAAAGACTGTTGTGCGACGGGATATAAAATTTCAGGAGGAGAAAGCCATGCGGTGTTCGCTTGAGAGGGAGCTACACTTGCATGCAGATGAGGAGCTGTTAGTTCCTAAGGAGGAGCTTCCGGATGTGGATCAGCCACAAGAGGAGGTTTAGGAGGTGGAAGAAACCACCCAGGCAGCACCAACCATCAGAGGGCGCATGCGCACTACAGAAGCTGAGCGACTGGCTCGGGATGCAGAGAAGGTTGTAGGACCACCTACAGCACAGCGTAGACAGAGACAGTCACCGGATCGGTACACTAGATACATGGCTCTTGTGATTCAATGTGTTGTGACGGAGCCATCCTCTTTTGAGGAAGTTGTGGAGGAACCCGCATGGGTTGATGCCATGATCGAAGAATATGATTCGATCATCAGGAACAGTGCATGGGAGATTGTCCCAAGACCGGTTGGGAAATCAGTGGTGGGTTCGCGATGGATCTACAAAGTGAAGCAGGCGGCTGACGGGAGTGTGGAGAAGTACAAGGCGAGATTTGTCGCCGGTGGCTTTTCACAGATCGAGGGGATTGACTATGAGGAGACCTTTGCACCTGTCGCAAGGTACTCTTCCATACGGACGATCCTTGCTCTCTCAGCGCAGATGGGGTGGCACATTCATCAGATGGATGTGAAGACTGCGTTCCTCGATGGAGTTATTGAGGAAGAGGTGTACATAGAGCAGCCTGAAGGTTTCGAGATCTTCAGCAGTGAGTCGCATGTGTGCCGACTCAAGAGAGCACTGTACGGGCTGAAGCAAGCACCTCGTGCTTGGTACACTCGGATAGACAGCTACTTCACCGGGCTTGGATTCTCCAAGAGTGAGGCAGATCCAAACCTGTACCATATTGTGGTGGAGGGGAAGCTGTTGATCATCGTACTGTATGTAGATGATCTGATTTTGACTGGCGATGAGCAGTTGATACTTTCATGCAAGGAGGATCTTGCACGCGAGTTTGAGATGAAGGACTTGGGCATCCTTCATTATTTCCTGGGATTGGAGATTTGGCAGCGCAGCGGAGGACTGTTTGTTTCTCAGGGCAAGTATGCCCGGGAGATTCTGGAGAGGTTCAACATGCAAGGGTGCAAGCCTGTTGACACTCCTCTTCCTGGTGGTTGGAGGAAGGAGGATGCTACTTCAGCGGAGGTAGTGGATGCCACTGTCTATCGACAGTTGGTGGGGTCGCTTATGTATCTGGTCAATACACGACCCGATATATGCTATACAGTTAACCAGCTTTCGCAAGCTATGGTTAAGCCTACCAAGCTCTTTTGGAAGGCAGGAAAGCATGTATTGCGCTATATCAGAGGCACATCGGGATATGGTCTATGGTACATACAGGAGGATGGAGTGAAGCTTTCTGGCTTCACTGATGCAGATTGGGCAGGGAGTCCAACGGACCGAAAGAGCACATCTGGAGGAGTTTTCAACATTAGGTCGACAACAATTTCTTGGTACAATAGGAAGCAGAGATCTGTGGAACTCAGTTCAGCAGAGGCCGAGTACATGGCAGCAAGCTTAGCTGCATGCGAGGCTATTTGGATGAGGAAGATCCTCGCAGGATTGTTCAGGTTGCATTTGGAGCCTATAGTGATCTACTGTGATAACCAGGGTTGCATTAAACTCTCGGCTAATCCAGTATTTCATGATAGGTCCAAACACATCGACATCAGGTACCATCATATCAGAGATTGTGTTTAGCGGAGAATCATGATGCTTTCATATGTTCCCACGGAGGATCAGGATGCCGACATCCTGACGAAGGCGCTCACCAGGAGCAAGTTCGAATTCCACAGAGGTAGGATAGGGGTTGTAGATAATCCATATCTTGCTGAGAGGGAGTGTTGAAAATGCAACAAGATGATGGAGCTTGGTGAAATGAAGTCGCCTTCACTAAGTGGGCCCGCAGGCAAATTCTGGCGCAAAATCTATTTTTAGACTATGTCTATTTTTAGACATATGGAGCATGGTTCGGGGATTCCAGTTTGAGATTCTTGGAGCATTGGTCATGTTGGTAAAAATAGATGAGACTCTATTTTTTAGGTCGAAGAGGTCGAAGTCTATTTTTAGACTGCCTCTCCTTAAAATAGGGAAGTCAAATATTATTTACCCTTAATAATATTTGGACTCTAAACAGCAGTTTACTCTCTTGGAGCACTTCAGTTCGAGCTACAGAAGTGGCTCATGCATCTAACAGAGGAATTACGCTATTCCCAAGGGTTTGATGGCATCATGCATGGTTGACTTCAGTTAGGACTTCAGTGGCAGAAGTTTGGTGGAGTTAATGAGATAGCTAGTGGAGTTGTGTTCTGTTTATTTTAGTTGAACTGGTTGAGATTAGTTTAACTAGCTAATCAACTAGTTATGAGTGGAGTGAATTAAATATTATTTAATTCATTAATTATTAACTCATTATTCAACTCAAGAACACATCAGTTCACTACAGTGCATGGACAGTTCAGTGGAGACCAGTGAAAGAGGTAGATGAAAGGGTGGAGTTAGCTATCAGTGGCGACATCAGTTGTGCATGAGATTTGCACCACACTTGGAGGAATTTCCCATGATGATTGCGCTGTCAAGCCAAGGAGATTCGAACCTTGGATCTCTATATAAACAGGCCTGGATTGCGCAATAGAGGCAAGGCAATTGGCGGTGAGTTTTGAACCAGTAACCTGTTCAAAACTGAGCTAGATTGTGTGTAACTTCATGAGAAAGTACTGAGTACTTGTGAGGAGTATTGTACTGAGTTTGTTACATGATTTCTCCATTATAATATACACAATAGCTGCGGGGTTTTCATCTATAAGCTTTCCACATACATACTGTGTTAATGTGTATGATGATTTGATGTGTTATCACTTGATTTTATTTCTGCATGTTTGATGATCTGAGTGGAAGAGATTATGTGTTGCATATAAATTCAAATTGTATGTGATCAGGATAGTCTCGGTGGATAATTAATCATTATTCAACAAATTTCTACATTTTTAGGATCAATATTAATGTTAATTTTTTTGACACTATTTTGAAAATAAAATTTATGTCGTCACACCAATGACATCATATTGCCAACGATATAACGCACATACATGGTAAATTATTGGGAAAAATGTAAAATAAGGATGAATAATATTTTATAAAATTTATTTAAAAATACATTAGTAGAAGGAATGATAACACTTAAATTTACTTTTCAATTTGTTCTCATGTTCTATAGCATTTTCCAAAAAAGGTTCCAATGTAATAGATTGGCTTTGTCACTAGCTTGCAAGAATTGAAGGTAGTGAGAGTATGTAGGATAGAGAGACTTCATGAACGATATGAGAGGAAGGTATATATTTAATCCAATTGAAACTATGTCGTGCATGATGAATTTGATCTTAGAAACTAAGGCTATGGTGTCATCATCCTTCATGTCTAGGTTTAGGAGTTTCATTAGTTTCGCAAGTTCCAATTATGTCAGAATCATACATGGCTATAAAAATATGTAATGGAAACAATATATTGTCTCACCTCATTATGTACTAATGCAATGAAAAAGGAATAAACATTATTTTTGTTGTTATTCCATATGTATATCTTAATGTAAGATGTATGATTCTTAAGTCTAAACTTCTTTAGAGTGCCGTAAGAATCTGTAATGGAAAAATATATTAGCTCACCTCCTTACCTACTAATGAAATGACCAAGGAATAAGCTTTATTTTACTTGTTATTCGATATGTACAACTCATTGTGTGATGTATGATTCTTCATAGGTCTACTATCCTTCTCTCCTTAAATTTGAATGATAACTTCTTCTCCTTCACCAATGCTATTCCACAATATTTCAAGATGAGAATGCATTTTCTTTTTTCTTGACTATTCTTGACAACGTTCTTTCTTGTTAAGTACCTTGTAAATAATGAGGATGAGAGAGTGCATAGTATGTAACCATTTTTACATGGATTTGATATATACCATTATAGAATAATATCTTTCTTATTGTAGAAGATCAATCTCATTTCTTGCTAGGAAAAATATGAGATATTTGTAATGCTTTACTAAATGTTATCTTGAACAACAAACAAATTTCAATGTCATATATAAATGGATAAATAATGTGATATTCCTCTGAAGGAATTATCTCATTTCTGTCCAAATTAAAGATTTCAAAAACATCTCTAGATTCTTCAACATGGAAGTAGAATCAATTCCTTATGCATTAACATCAACAAATTCGTCAAAATAAATGAAAGCATTTATGTTGTGGTATGATTCATTTATTTATATTAGAATTAAACCAATATGGAAAATAGTGCCTTTAGGCCTCTGAAGAAAACATATACTTCATCAGTGCAAACAATTTGTTGAAGCCCTAGAAAAAAAAAAAAAAAACCAATGTGTCCATTGTGCCTTTAAGCCTTATCGTATTTCTTAGATTAATCAATAATCAAGACATGCCGATTTTTGCACTGGGACACATTTATTTATATGCGTGGGTGCCCCCACTTGGCTAGGTTAAAGTTGATGAAAACACTTTAAATGTGGTATGACATAGGTTTAATTTTTGGTGCTTAAACCCTTTATGTGACAAAATCCTAGGGGTCCATAGTCAAACTTATGTTGACATTAGCATGACATCACCATTGCAACATGACATTATCTAAGTGGTGCCACGTGTCACCCAAATTTCACCCTATTGGTGATCCAAAATCTCCAAATTATCACGTCATGTGGCACCTTGTCATGCTACCATGTCATCACCGTACTACCATATCGTCACTATACACTAATCTTGTGCTGCCACAAGTTTGGGGCCAAAAATCAAAATTTCATTAATATTTTCAAGGGACAATCAATAAAATGGCATGAGGAACATGTATTACATTTTCATTATATATTTTAAGGGATAAAATATTAATTATGAAGATCATCCATAGTTAGAAAAAGTTAACAAGGGATAGCAAAAATTGCAGCACTAGAGTTGCAACAATGACAGAGAGATATAGCAACTACAATCACATCTTAGAGTTGCAACCTCTATGGGGAGTTACAACTATTGTGAAGACCCTATGCTGAGTGGTACCTATGCAATCTTGTAATCTTATATGTCATGGCTAGTATAGAAAGGAAACAATTTCCTACAAAATAATACAAATGATGATTAAAGTATGAGAATTATCAATCTATTTGAAGCAAAGGTACAAGTAAGTCATACATACATTATTACCTTTCAAGATTTATTCCCTTCATTATGGAATTAAATACTTGATAATCATTTAAATCATAATGTATATGGTACTAAAGACTCAAAATGGATTTCTCAAAAATTGGAAAAAGTAATCAAGACTTGGGTAAATTATGGGTTGTTTCTAGTACAAAGACTCACCTTGGTCTAATTAAAATGGAATAAAACTCTACTTGTTGGATATCTATGTCATTTATTCCAAAACCTATAATTTTTTAAAGACGAAAAATCTATATCAAGTCCATGTGGGAAGGGAAGGAGAAAAAAGGGAATACCATTGGTAAAATGAAAACCTGAGCCGAATATGGAAGGTAGATGTGTGCTCAAAAACCCTCGTTTGTTTGGCAAGGCTCTAATTTCAACACAAAAAAAAAAATCTAGAGGCTTATTACTATAAAATTGTATTGATAATTAACCAACCTAGATCCATATTAACCCAGATCTATAAAGCACCAAGAGGGTTCAAATCACTTTACACATTAAAATAGAGTTGTATCTCAAGAGATTTGATCTCTCTTGGTGCTAGATAAATCTAGGGTTAAGATGGATCTAGACTGGTTTTTATATACACATATACCATATCTAGGTTGGATCCATCTATTCCTATCTCTCTCTTCCCTCCTACTCTACTCTCTCCCTACCTCTCTCCTTCTCTCTCTCTCGATCCCTATCTCTCCCTTCCTTTCACACCTCCCTCTATCTTTCCCCCATCTCTGTCTATACCCTCCAACTCTATCACTATCTCCCTCCCTTTTTCCTTCTCCCCCCACCTCTATCTTTGTCTCCCTCTCTCTCTTCCCTTTCTATTCCTCTCTCTCTCCTCTCCTTCTCTTTTCCTTCCCATTCTCTCTCCCTCCCTCGATCTCCCTCTTCTCTACCTCTATCTCTTTATGTCTTTTTTCTTCCTCCCCTCTCTCTCACCCTCCAACTCCATCTCTCTGTGTCCCTCTCTTCTCCCTCCCCTCCCCTCTCTCTCCATTCCTCTCTCCATCCCTATCCCCCCTCCCCCCCCCCCCCCCCTCTCTCTCTACTCCGTTTGTCTCTCTCTCTCCCATACATCCATATGATAGGGAATTTTCACTCTATGCAAGAAAGGTTATATGTAACGTCTTAAATATTTTACATTTAAATTTTTTATTGTAAAATGAGTTATGTCTTTTCTTACATGTAATATTGGTAATCCATGGTACTATAACAAAACTTATTTACAAGTTAATATTATCCATGGTAAAGTGGGGGTGGTTATCCATGGTTAAGAAACATGTTATATTGTATGTTATATTCTAAGTTAATTATAAGTATTTATCTTTTATGTGCATATTAATTAAATTTAAATATTGTTAAGGAAATATTATTAGATATTTCTAGAAAACCATCTAAAAATAAAATACTTGAAAATAACTTATACTCATTCAAAAATAAAATAACTTCCACAATTTAAGCAACTTTTGGGTAAAAAATGGATAAGGACGACATGGAACAAATATACTTACACTAGTTACTTATATACTTACATGAGTTACTTCCCACCATTATTTATGTTTTTGTGGAAATTCTTCTGCTTGAGCAAGCAATTTACTAACTTGAGTTGGAGAGGCTAAGGTGTTCCGCAAAACAAAATTTCAATATAACAAATTGAATTTTATCATTTTCATTACTTTTAATATTTTATTATTAATTGAGACAAGATTTAAATTTTTACTCTATAACACCTCCACCATACTCAATTCCTTTATTATCTTTTAATTCAGGCGATATATAAATGTTAATTTTTTATGCTAAAAGTTAAATATTTACACATACACATCTACCCTCTAAACACAATCTGAGTGAAAAAGATATATAGAACAATTTAACTTACTGAAGAGATATATAAATGGCTCTATTTTTAGAAATATTTAATGAACTCCTCTCCTTCGGTTAGGAACTTCCTAGGATAAAGGATAGATAATGGTGAGGAGGTAAAGATACGACTAGACCTATGGATATGAATAAACGAAGTATACAATATTTTGGATGGTCTAAGGAGAAATCTAGCCAACAAGGTTTTTTCATCCTTCTCTAATCTATGTCACCATGTATGTCACCGATATGATGGGAATGTGTGGGTAACATGAAAATAAAGGAACTTTGTGCACATGAAAATAAAGGAAATGTTAAACCTTAATGATAAGAAGTTGAAGAAAGGTCCATTCTCAATAAACACTAGTAATGCCGCATTTTGCTTAACTAGGACTATTAACCCATCAAGAGGATATGCCAACCTACTGTATGCAAAATCTCTAATGTGACCACAAGGAAAGGGAGTAATATATAATATGACTTTTCACAAAAAAATTGTACACCCTCTGGCATCCCTCTCACTGATGTGACGTCGCCGGAACCTACCGTTTGCCCTCGTCCAGCGTTGCTCATCTCCGTCACCTTCTCTCCACTTGCACATTACGTTGACTGCAGCTCCATTAAAGCCACTCTGCCAAGCTCTACCAAACGCAAACGCGTGTTTATGATGCTCAAATCCAAACACAAACGCGCGCTAATTTTTTCCCTCCTGGCTGCAGAAGGAGATCAGAATTCACCCACTGCAGTCGAGAACAAACGGATGTTCACTTGTTGTTGCAGCAATCGAAACTAGGTACCCTGCTTCGTCCTTTTATTTTGACCTTAACAACAAATGACTCTATAACTTATTTTCTGAGGAAACCGTAGATCCTCCTGTTACATAGCCGTCGTGCAGAGTGGTTGATCTGGGTATTATGGATTTAGATATTCAAAAATTCACAAAGATGCAATGCAAAACATGAAATTTTAGATAGAGTTGCTATTTCAATTATATATGATTTACTCTGTTACAACATTGGGATATTTTTTTTCAAGAATCAATTGAATTTCCAACTTTAGCAAAGATCATGGTCCAAGGTGCCTAAAATCAAGCATGAAAGAACAAGAGAGTCACCAATTGAGGTCTACTGCTCTGCAACAGTAGTGGTACACTAAATTCAACTTTAGAAGGAAACATATGTCGAATCTATCCAAATCCTATGAATATCCTCCATGCCCCCAAGGTAGTTGTTCGATGAAGATCTTCATAAGCACACTAAATGGTTATACCAATGATTATATATGGATTTTGTCAACATAGATTTTATGTCGTAGCCACAGGAAGAGAACATATTGAATTTTCATCACCATATGCAAATTCCCAAGTTTACCAGTAATGTGATTGTTTGATTTTTTATCTATGAATACTTTTAAAAAGACATAATGCAAAGTAGAAAATTCAACTATCTAGGCTCCTCAAGATTATCCATCTGCAAAGAAAAACAAATAGCCTACCTGAAGTTTTAATTTCAGTATCATTAGATAATGAACTGTACTGCCACCTAAAAATTCATGAACCTGCAAATTTCTCACTGATGCGTAATGGAAAGATATCTTGGATTCACTTATCAAGATAAATTGTGATTTCCATAATTTTCAAGTTGAATTAGACAATAATGAAATAAGATTGCGTTAAATTGAAGCTAGAAACATTGTCACATATGTCGTAATTCTATGAGCCAAAAGATTTATAGGCAGAATGTTAAAGGCTCTATGGATATCAGCGAAGCAACCAATCTTGCATTGTTAGCAATTGCTGGATTCATTTTTTAATGCCATATAATTAAATAATTAATATTGCTTTCTGAATTTAAGATGGCAGACTGATGCACTTGATCTACAGCGCTCTACAACACAGAATACCTATTCTACAAATCCTAACCCTTTGACTAAGGTGAGAGACACTGTTCAATTATGTATCTTTGAGTCTTGAGCCTACTCTTGCTAAGGTTTCCTGCACATTATTGGAGATGTACACCACTGTTTTGAGCTCTAAATGGATGTTGGCTAGTTCCGCTCATTCAGGTTGTTATGAATGAATGATCACTCTTTTACTTTCCATCTTTACTCAATACTATATCTGCCATTGTTAGGGCTATTTTAGATTTATCTGCATATTCTGTTATAGAGCACTACCTTGCTATCTACGGATATTAACTTACAAATAACTTCATTACATGCCAGTTGGTTCCTCTTGTATCCTAGTTGCCCTTGTGCAAAAAGCTTCCTAAAGTCACTTCATTCAGAGATATAGTCATTAACGGTTGAGACAAAGATCTTAGCTATTTTGTTTCTAACCATATAAATCATTAGTTGGTTGTTAATTTAGACTCTTGATTTATAGTTTGGATAAACAATATTAGATTTCCATAAAAGAAATCCAAATGAAACAATATAACCAAGAAGTCAACAATGTGGACTAGTGGGACTATAGGATTGTGCTTAAGTCCACTTTCAAATTTTCGATATTTTGGGGTTTGTTGGGCTAGACCTTAAGAATGGTACAAATGATCTTATGGTCCTCATTAAAGTGGCAATGGGTGGGTATGGCTCACTAAACATAGAGGCTAGTCAACAAGGCTTTGTTGGGTTGGTACAAGTAGTATGTTTTTATTTTCCTCACCAAGGTTCAAGTCTCTATATTGATCTATTTCTATTTTCCTCACCAAGGTTCAAGTCTCTATATTGATCTATTTCCCCTCATAGGACACATTTTCTTGTGCTTGGAAACTCACAAGGATCACTCTAATCCCTCCTAAAGCTTGTTTGGAGAAAACAAATAAAAACCTAAGGAATGAAGAATATACAAGGGTATTTGAAGAACTCACCTAGTGTTGATCTAGAGGTATGATATACAAATTTATGTGGCTCTATCCATTTGTTAGATCCCTAACAAGATAGATCACAACCAAAATAAAGCACAACCAACATGAAGCGGAGAAATTATGAAATCTCTCTCCCAATGTGAGGTTTCTTTTTTATCATATTTGATTCATATGTAGGTAGGGAATGGATATTTAATACATGCCCACAGTTCTTCAATTGGGTCATCCTTTTCACGAGATATTGGTTGACATGATTTGACCTTAGAGTGGTGACTCTTTCAATAAATTTAGTTTGGGATGTAATGTTTCAAGTTTTCATTCATATTGATTATCAATTTCAAGTTCCAATAACATAAGTTACATATATAATGAACTGATTTTATTAATATAGTCCCTTTTAATGAAAATGGCTATTTATAATTATATAACATAAATTACTTGTACTTCTAAATACAAGGGTGTTCACATTTTTAAAAACTAGAATGAGATGTGCTAAGTCATAACCTGGACAACATAGCACCCATACTTTTTTTAAACAAAAATCACCCATTTAGTTATCTGAGAAGCTAGATAAAAACTCATGATATAATGACCTTGGG
This sequence comes from Pinus albicaulis, assembly GCA_034641835.2. Lineage (NCBI taxonomy): Eukaryota > Viridiplantae > Streptophyta > Pinopsida > Pinales > Pinaceae > Pinus > Pinus albicaulis. The sequence goes on along the minus strand of CM076582.1, from coordinate 226,056,149 downwards.
ACATCTCGTAAACAATTACAGGGTGCAGTCTATCACTAGGCTAGTCCCAACTAACATTATTGCTCCTATTACCTCATTTAAAATTTTGGGAAGAATCCATTGTGTATAAACCAAACCATTGCAATGGATTTTTGAGTTTTGGGAAACCACCCTATCTGAAACCACTGTTGGAATATTGAAGGTTCTGAGGCCATAAATTCCATATATTCCCCTAATAAGATCTATTGCTAAACCATCAAATTAGCATGAACATGAACACGAGGACCACCACTTTTGACAAAATTTAAAATGTATACATTGCCAAATACTTGCACTAAACTACAACAATAAACTTGAGGCTTCAAAACTAAAACATACAACCTACAAAACGAAACTAAAATATGTCAATATCAAACGCGAAACACAATTACAGATACAGAAGAAGAGCTTGCAAATATGTATTTATTTATTTACATCATAGTTTTTATCATCAATTCATCCTGAATGGAATAGATAGATAATACATGTATTTCTGAAATATGCTTACAGGAAGAATGGAAATAAACTAGCTTGGGTGATGGTAGCTTATCTCTTAGAAGAGATGCGGTGGTTGCATGCCTCTGAATTGTGTTACAATGAGGCTCAAGAGCCTTTTTATTATTGAACAACATGTAAAAACCCTAAACATCCAAAAACCCACCAAAACGATGGGTCTTGTCTGGGTAAATTGGTACATCAATTTTGCGGGGAAGTAACTTTGGCATATGATCTCCGTTTGAAGCGCAAAATACCTCATTAGAAATATCTATCCAAGGACAACAACTTTCAAGTGACCAACATTGATCAATGTCCCATGTTTGTTCAGATTTTTCCAAAAAACGTCGTGTACGGCCTCAAAACGGCTCCGGAAGTTCATGACCAATTTTTTTTCCAAAAATAGTAAATTGTGCTATAATTAAGGAAATTGTAAAGCTAAAAGAAACAATGGTGGGGGTCTGAGTGGAATAGGTGGGTTTCCACCAATATCCACCTAGATCGAAATGGTGCATGATATTTCGTGAAATTGTATAACATGTGAATTTGACGGTAGCCTTGTTAATTGCATCAATCAGGGCTCCCTTACCACCACTGTGAGTATCATACTTTTTGTAATAATTATCATCTCCAATATTCTTTCCCCACTTGGAAGTACTCTAGAACATAGAGCCCCAATTGGAATTATTCTATTCGGATCCCCACATATCAATACTTTCTCCAAAAATGCATTTATGAAGGAGTTTCGAATAATCGGACCTCTTATATTTTCTATAGCACTTTGGTGCTAAGCCTACTCTCTGCACTTGGTTCTTTGGATCTCCCAAGACCATGTTACAGTCCACACATGAAGCCCGTTGCATGGTAACTTTCTCAAAAGTCATTTATAAAGGAATTCTGATATTCTAACCACTGATATGTTGACCTCCAAGATGATGTCATGATGACATCATCATATCCATATGGCATCTCCTTAGTGGTGACACATGTCACCTGTATTTGCCCCATTACACGAGCCAAAAATTTCGAAACTCACTACCACATGTGTTATGTACTTCCATGTCATACTGACATCATATACCATGTCAACTCTTGAAGGGCCAATCAGCAGTGACCAAGTTTCCTACTGGAGGAGAGAGAAAGAGGCCCTCGGTCCTTTTTCAATGAATTCATTTTTATTTCATATTTCTCGCAAACCTCAGTATTTTCAAAGAATTGAAATTTATAAGGAATCACGAGGTTCCGAGGTTCTGATGGCCTTGACCTTCTGAGGTTCTAGTCTACTCTAACGTTCAATGTTTCAATGGATTTCTACTTCTCATATTCCGATATGCCCTCTACTCCAAGGTTCCGATATTAGGTCCCTATGTTCTCCTTCTTAGGTTTCGGATTAGAAATTTTTCTAAAAATAATTATAAGGGAGTTACGAGATTCTGATATGCCGACGTACCAAAGCTCCCAAGATGCTAACCTCTGATATTCTGTCTTCCTGAGGTCCCGATATTCCATCTTGCTCAGATATTATGGCTTGCTTAGGAATAACTTTGACATTCAATAACATTTGATGCAGGAGGCAATTTGAAGACATCGACACACTATTATAAATATCTTTTAGAGAAATTTCCAATGGAGAGGGTTTGAAGTAGGATTTGAGCCCATCTGATACGTAAGAAATGGCTTCAAACTTTCTATTTTTCTTTGCACCTTGTCCCTTCTCTTATTACTAGAATCCTAGACTCCCAACCACGATATTCATCATTTTATGGCTTCTCCACAAAACCTTCCACTATGGTGATTCTCGACCAAAGACCGCAACAACCATAGGACCCCCCCTCAACTTAACACATCAAGCATATCAATGATAACATATGCTGCCAAAAAAGTCCATGCATCTTGTTGACATTAATGCCAACACACTTGTAGCCACTAACCATTAAGAAAATGCCAAATGTCCAATAGCCTATAACCTTCACCCAAAGCAAAATTTTATTTGATTATTGTGAAGAACATAAATACTATGAATCGCTAAATCCATGTAACATTGTCTTTGTCACCATATATTCATCATAATAATCATTATCATCACTTATTTTTGTATATGCATTTGTCTCACATGAATTTTCATCTTTTTTTTTATCAAGGACTTGTTTCCAATTTTCGTTTATTCTCACATTGTCTAGTCTATATAGTGGAGTGTTATGCAATTGTCTCAATGTCATCATGAATTTATGAACATGCATTCTCCCAATATTAAATATGATTTTAAACACTAAACATCTTTAAATTACGACGACCACAGTACTATATCCATGTATGTCACAAGGGAGTACAATTTGAATTCAAGATATATCAATAGGTACATTGATTAGTCCACCAGTCAATCCCAATTATGGTTTTATAAAACAATATCCATGTTATCGTATTTGGAAAACTGGTAATCATAATGATATCAATTGTTCCACCAATTCATAAAGTTTTTTTTACTAACATGGAAATTTATCTATTACAACTAATTTTCTCTGGAACTGCAAATTTGATAACTTTTTCATTATCTAATGTCTTTCTGCATTTTTTTCATATGCATTTAATTTTCAACACATCACTAATTTGTTTTTCTATGACATAACTTTTAAACCAAGATTGATTTCAAATTGCACAGTCATGAACAAAAAAATCTTGTATTTTCTTAAAATAATGATGTTCAACTAATGTCTCCATTGTGTAATCGAATATATGTGATGGTACTTTTCATTCATTATAAAATATGTTATCTTGAATTTACTTTCGTTGTTTAGATCCTCTAGTAATCTGACTTGTTTCAATGACATTTTTGTTTCTCGTGTATTTTTTGAGTTCATGCAACAAAGGTTCATGTATTTCCATCAATGTTCATGTTCTTAGAGCTAGAATCTAATGGCTAGCATAATGTTCTACGAACATTTGTTTCAAAAACGTCCTTGTTTCTTATATGTTTTTTATTCGATTCATTGATAGCTGTGATTTCTTGTTTTCTTTGAAAAATAGATTTTGTACCTATTTCTATGTGAGTTTCATTCACGTTGATGTTTTCAAAGTCAGGTGTATTAATGTTGTTATGGCTTTTATAGATTTTTTCTTTAAAATTATTTTCATTAGCTGTTTCAATAGTATGTGGAATGTAGTTTTACTGCAATATTCATTTGAGAGATTCATAATGAAAATGACCTACAACTCTACCAAATTGCATTATATGGAATATCGGTCTATATTCCTAGAATGCAAAAAATTTAGACATAATAGGCAGACTGTTAGCAGACCATATGAATATAGTTATGTTGAAAATATATCTAATCCAGTCATAAACAAAAATACCAATGTCTATCTTCCCTTTTTCATATGGCATTTCTATTTTTATAATGTATCCTTGCTAATTTTCTATTCCAAGAAATCACTTAATTGCATCTTCATCCATGTATTTTTCTATACAAATTAATGAAAATAAATCATTATTCATTATTTTGTAGCAAAATGTTTTTGCAATTATGTGTCATAAACAGGGAACACCATACTCATTCGCCATCAATTGGAATATTGTTTCAAAACAACTTTCACCGTAAATACTCGTGAATCCAGAAAATCTCTTAACCGTATAAATGCCAATGATTTTGTCTATCTACATCCATCTATGTTCTCTTTTTTTGTATGTTGTTAAATTATTATAGGTTTATGATCAAGTCCTATCGAACATTTTTTCTTGCAGAAGAGTGGTTCAAAATTTCCGGCAATTGAATTCTCTTCATGGAACAATATGTCATAGCTTTCTTTACACAAATATGAATTAAAATGCGAATATTTTTGCATTGTTGTCTTTTCCAAAGTCTTATGGGAATTTTCAGCCATCTCGATAACCAATGAATACAAAATATGCCTCCCCAAACCATTCTTTCCTCTACAACGATACTATGTGAAGTTTATTTTGTAATCCTTTCCAAGTAAACATATAGGCTATCTAAACCATGCATATGTGTTAATGCATCTATATTCCATTCATGTTCATAAGATAGCATCGCTTCAGCCTTCCCTTAATGTATACAGTTCCCGAATTTTGTATTATTCATTTAATTTTGTTGCCGTGTATCTAAAATGAAACATAGTTCGCATACTATCAAATAGGACATCTTCCACCTCAAACACAAAATTTTTCAAATGTAATAGATTGTGATGCCTTAGTATTGTATATGGATCATTGATTTCTATAGAAAGCAAATGCTTCTCCATCAATGTTTTAACAATGACACTTAAAACATGATTGTTCATTCTTTCTTTAGAAATTATGCTTAAAAAAACGAAATGATATTTAATTTCACTTTGAACTATTGCTAAAAAAAAATCACAAAATAAGCAATGTATAGGAAAACTAGTAAAACGATATAGATATAGTTGACTTCCCTATAACTCTTATATATGAGCGAGGTATAGAGTCACAATATATATATATATATATATAGTTCTACGGGAGGACTCTATACCTCATTCATATATATATATATATATGAACGAGGTATAGAGTCCTCCCGTAGAACTATGAAATATACCAATATGCATTAGAAACATGCATCCCCAAAAAAGGAATGCATGATTAACACCTAGCCAATGCAACTACTAACATGTTACGTGTTAAAATTAGGCCACAACAACTTTATAACACTTAGAAAATTTGACTTAGAATTCATAGGCTAAAGAGGAAAGCACAAAAACATGTTAATTCTTGTTGTTTTTGTTGTTATTATTATTATTATTAAAAATATGTTACAAAATCCTCATAAAACTTAGACCCTTTGATTTATGATTTACGCCAAATTATAAGTATATGAAATAACAAACACAATATTTCTACGGAAAATTTTCATACTTCCACATTCACTTCCCCCCTTGCACAATTCTCTCACACACAAACATAGATTAGAGATTTCATTCAGGCTCAATTGAAAATCGAAAATGTATTTTGCAATATGTCATAAATATGGAAAAAAAACAATGCCCCATCTTCTTAGATTCGGCTACAAGCTAATGAGGCCCACGTCGCTTCTTATATCAAGGATATGTGGAAATTTACATATTTCATAATTTTATCTCAATTTTTCCCTCTTCGAGTTAATAAAGAAAATAAGTTTAGAATCATTTCATGTCAATACTTATTCAACTTTGTGAACATTAGAACCAGGAATTATATTGTTATAAATCAACACATATATCGTATATTCTGCACAGTCAAATCTCTACACAATGAAATGTCCCACACATACCCTATTCAGAGTAATAACATAGTCATAACACTCACGAAACCCCCCGTTTTTCACACATAACTCATTTTCTAGTTTTTTTATTGCCAATAGAAAACACATATGCTTCCAATATAACACAAATGCATATGTTCCATAGTTTTGCATAAATTAATCTAGTTCGCCCAAAAATATCACACATTAAAACTAATAGTTTAACAATAATCTCCATATCCACCACTTCACACAATGAAAATTAGCAATTTTAATCATTATGTGCTCTCGAAAATACCTCAACCTCTGCAAAGATCCATAGTTCTAAAACCAAAGCTCTTCACAATTTCCCCCCCACACATACTTCATACTCTGCATAAGGAAACATAATAATATTCCCCACTCTCATACACATAACCCATCCTCCATAAAATTTCATATGATATGTGATCAGGAAATGTGGAAAACTATTATATTTTTTTCGGGAAATTGACAGACATACCTCATCTTCCATACAATAAAATCTGTGCACAATGAAACATAATAATAAAATAGATTAACATTAATATTTTAACATTAATTTCCACATGTGTTCTTCATTCTACCAAAAATACCCCATCCTAATAAAATCTATGCACAATGAGATCACTCACACAAACACCGTCGTGCACAAAGATTTAGATCTAACACCACTTCTCAGTGAAATAAAAAAAAGATAGAGAACTCATGAATATTGAATACTAGTATATTAACATCAATAGTTTAACAAAACCCTATGAACCACACCACACAATGGAAATAAAAAATATTAATTATTCTTCAAAGATTCATAACTATAAAATCAAAATAGCTATGCAACTTCTCAAAGAACTAAAATATCCTCAAATCGAAAACTTCAGTTCCCCAAGGATTTAGGTCTCCCAAAAACACACATATATGAATAGTACTCCAACAACATAGTTACATTATAGAACAAGAATTTGGGTTTTCATCATTGAAAAGCTGAGGAGGACGAACCTGCTCAATGACATATCTGGGAATATGGGCTTCATTTTTCTTGCTTTCACCTTTCTTGTCTTCACCATCATCTTTGGATTCATCAAAACACTTCTTCTCATTATCCCCTACCTTTTTTCTTTCTCCACCATCCTTATTATCCCCACCACCACCTTCCTTTTCCTCTCCCCCTTATTTCTTACAACCCTCCTTCTAATCCTCTTCTTTCTTGTCTCCATCATTCTTTGGTGGAACAATCTCCATATGTTTCTTGGTATTTATGTGGAGATATTACACTTGCTTATTGGGATCTATGGTCCCCTTCACAGCCACTGTGTGCTTATTTAGATCGGGTTCTATAGATTGCACTCATGTAGATCACAAGAAAGTAATCTTGTGAGTCATCTAATCCAAGAAACCAAGCTACACTTAAATCAACTAATGTGCGTTGTCTGTTAACACATAGAACTAACAATTTCTTAGAACATTATTGTGTTTATCAACACTGATAAACTCAATACTATCTTCCACCACATTAAAATATATAAGAAATCAATAATACTCTGTAGAGAAATGGAATATCAAAATAGTGAAAGAGAGAATTCTCCAAGTGTTTTTTCTCATCTAATGGGCTTAGAAGAGATCCCAGGTAATTCAAACCCAACTTTTGAAAACAATGGTGCATTATATCAGTCAAAATTTGAAGAAAATATTGGTTTAAGAATTTCTCCAAAGACGAGGAAAAGTTTCCAATACTGTAAGGCTATTGAATCTATTGGATACATTGAAGAAGCACCATTTTCAAACTCAATGTAGTGATGAGAGATCAGATTCTTTTGACGAAACAAATGAAATATTTTTGGGATCACCCAGCATAATTCAAAGTTGGAAGTCACCTTGGCTTAAGCGTCTTGATGCAATTCCAAAATAAATGATGATGAAGAGGTGTCCCATTGAACCTACCCCATGGAGACAACAAAATGACTCTTATAGTTACAAAAGAAAATATTTTGAATCTCATGGTTACCTATATGTGCCAAGAAAGAATTAGAGGTCATCCCAAGTTCTTTATAGTGAAACTGAAAAGAGGCTGAAACGACTTGAGCATGAAAATTGTGGTAAGAATCTTAATACTCTCAAACAAATTCTCGAAGAAATGAACAATAAAAGTCTTCTATATTCTACAAAATAAAGATTCATTCATCATGAGAATGAATTTGATTACTCCCCTAGTTCTAGAATCTCCCTAAAAGGAAAAATTGTTTATAGAGCTCGTGAAATGCAAGTCAATCAATTGAGGTTTGGAATCTCTAACTCTGGAAAATCTTTTTAGGCTCCCATGGTTATAATGAAGACTATGAAATCGGTAAACAACAAGTAATTATTTTGTTATTCCCTTGGAAGGGTTTCGAAATGATCAAAGCAAGGTGAGCTCAGTACCTCAGCCTGGAATTTCAAACACCAAGAGATCAACTATGAACAACAAGAAAGCCCTCAAGATCAAGAATCATGTAGGCCTAATTCCAAAGGATTTTCAAACCTCTATAATAATGAATCCATTGTTGTACAAAATCATAGAAGAGAACATAATATCATGATGAAGTTCATAGAAAATTAAAATGATGTTTTGCAAAAAGGAATGTCACATCGACAATCACTAGTTTCAAGTCCTTCCATGCGAAATCAACAATCTTCTAAAGATATTCCTAACAGTGTGAATAGTAGCCACCCAAGTTTTTATATGGAAAAATTCCAAAGGAAGAAGCTTGAAATTGAAAGTAAATCAAGAAAATCAGGATATTTTAAATCTTCAAAATAGGGAACCAAGGAAATTGGATAAGAAACAGAAATTGATCACTCCATATTCGGATAAGAGCAAAAGGAGGCCGTGTCATGCAAATAGATACAATGATTGAAAGTAGTAGAGATGCAGTGGCAGATCAATGCCATGCAACACCTACAACAGATGAGATCTATGTTCGCATAGACAACAACATAAGCTCCATTTCATAAATGGATTATGAGTTTACAAGTAAACTGAGTGATGTTAGGAGTTTTTCTTCTATGATCCATAAAATGTATAAAAATATTTCGGTAATAATCACATTCAAGAATATTTTATCGATGCATTTCGAACCAACTACTATGATTCATCATCATGACAAAATGAGAAATCTGATCACTTTACCAGATTACAGAGATAAAGGGACGCTCCAGCTAGCTATTATAAAATGACTAGTTCGACTCAAATAAGGAAAATAAGAAATTTAAAAAATGAATTAATTACTATTTTTATTATTTTATTGATCAATTTAATTAGTTAATCAACCCCCCCCCCCCAAAAAAAAAATTTAAGAGAACCTCCCCTGTGACCCTCTCCTTAGTGTGACCCTTTACTAGAACAGAACTAGCCCTCCCAACGTTTGAAACAGAGTCATGAAAATGGAAGGTATTATCATGAGACTTACCCGGAGAGATTGTCCCCGAAATGTTGTATGTTGTCTTATTCGCACCATGTCCATTGGAATTTCCGGTGTTATCACCATAAAAGTTTTTTCTAAACTTGGATAGTTTACATCATTTTTAGTTATGGTATTAGTTAGGTGTTGGGTCATTTTATGTTTTATAGGCTAGGTGATAGGGTTAGAGTCTTAAAGTTTCATTTTTATGTCCAAATAAAGCATAAACAACTTTATTCATGTTTCAAAAGTCACACAACCCTCTTTAGAAGTCAAATTTCAAACCATTTGTGAAAAAAAAAAAAATTAGCCACGAAACCATGTTTTCGTAGCACAGATAGTGTAAAGAGTCTATTTTGTGCTACGAAAACGCTGATATTTTCGTAGCGCAAAACCCTGAAATTGAACTAAACGCGCTATGAAATCGCAGATTGGTAGGAAGTCTTTTCAAATCACCAATTCAGTTACATTTCGTTAATTTTTCATCATTAGGTGTCAGCTAGAAGTCATTTCTAAGGCATGCAACCATTCAATTTCAACATTTCGAATATAGGGGTCATCATGATAGGTAATTTCAAATTCGAAAGGATTGGTGGGTTTCTTATTGGAGTTTGCATGCAAACACTCAAGAAAATTATCTTTGAATGCTAAGCTCATGGTAATCTCTTACCAAAGCTTCTCTCATCGATTTTCAAGTGAGGATGATCACCATTAGAAAACGATGCTGACTACCATTGGTAAGCGAGGGTGATAAATAGAAATTCAAGCGAGGCTGATTTGTTACAGGAATTCAAAGTCAAATATGACGGAAGAAAGAAAAAATCACATGTCTGGTAATTTTTTAAGAACAGAGCTTGAAAGCACAGAGGCTCTAGTCAAAGATAAGTCAGTGATGGAGGCTTTCAAGAAAACAGGGTGTTCGAAATTTTGTGAAAAATTGCAAGGAGGACATAGTCAAGTGTGAAAGTAATTTTCTCTTCATTTCATTGGCTCAAATACAAAAATTGGAATTCCAAATATTGGTAGTAACCCCTAAGATCATAGCTTTGGTGATAAATATTCCTAGGGGGCAAGATAGATGGTTCAAAAATTTCAGATTTGATATGGAACAATGTAAGGTATTTTTGAAGCCAGAGTTTGCAGAAACAAACTTAACTAAGGCAACTCCAAGGAACTACATCAAAGACCTCTATGCTAACTTGATCTTTAACATTCAAAGGTATTTTACGTGTGAGGGAAGATATCATAAAGTGTATTCATATCATTTTAAACTCCTGTTGCATTTTACTAGCATGATTTCTTTAGATTTTCCTTTATTCCTATATTGAAGTATAGCCAAGATGGCAGATGAAGTGCAAATGAAAAATCAAGGATGTGAAACTTCCCTATTCCATCATGGCCTAATTAAATTGATAGTTTTACATGAACTTCAAAATATCCACAGAGAATGGTCTTCATTTTTGTTTTTATGTGGTTTTGGAGTGGGAAACCAAGGTGCAGGCATTAGCCCTAAGGCTAAAGAAACCCCGCTAGTAGAAACCAATAAGCCTGTAGTGACTAGGTCAAAAATATTTGTCAAGATGAAACCTAGAAAGCGAGTGAAAGAGCAAGTGAGTAAAACATCAATGGTTATTCTTGAGACTCCTCAACCTACAAAAGAAAAGATAGCTGAAGTTAGAGAAATGACACAAGAACAGTTAGCTGATAAACCAATTCAAAGGAGATTGACTAGAAGTCAAATTGCAAAGGAGAAAGGTAAATCAATGATTTCAGAAGAAATTCCAAGCTTAAAGGGTAACTGAAATGATATTTTAGAAGCCATTGATATTGAAGAATCCCCTTTGGTGGAGGCAGATTTCATAAAATTTGATGAGAGAAAACCTAAGAAGATGAAATCTTCTAAGAAACTAGAATTTGAGGATGAGGTTGCAACATTTGTGTTTAAGCCAAGAAAGCCTTTAACCAGGAAATCTAAAAATATGCAAGAGTTCAATGTTGAATTAGGAGAAACAGAGGAAGCTTCCACTGTTCAGGAAGAGTTCATAGACCTTTCATCACCAATACCTGAAGGTGACAAAGACAGAGTACTTTCAACTTAGACAAAAGAAACCAGCTATGAAGAAATGGAACAAAAGTGGAAATCAACAAAATATGAAATTTCTAGACTAAGGAAGAGAGCAAGAAGGCATGCTGCCGAAAAGACAAATTTTAAGAGGATAAAGGCTTTATGGGAACATGAAAAGGTTTCCAAACCAGAAACAATAAGTAGTGAAGCTCAATACTTTACTTGGACTGTTCCTGCAATTAAAGTGGCTAGATATGTGAGAATGATGAATGCTTAGTTAAGAGTCACCAACAAGAAACTGAGCAGGCAGATTGAAGACCTAGAAATATAGTTGCAGTAAAAATGAAACAGGGTAACAAATGGTAAATCCTTGAATCGGTTTTGTCATGAAGATAAGGATCATTCTTGAAGAAGAAAATACATTAAAGCTATTTGATGTTGACATATGTCCTTAAAAAATCTTAAATATCCTCAAAAATATATTTTTTTGGAAAAAACTGTGTTAAAGGAGTACACACAGCAGTTTCGTAGCACGCTACGATACTGCTGAAGGTGAAGTTTTGGCATTTTTTGCATGAAATTGGGAGGTAAGGACTGCTAGTCTTCAGAGTTTAGTATTGCAAATGGAAAGTGCAAGGTCACAAATGAAGTTTTAGGTTCAAAAGCAAGAAAAAGAATGGTCAAAGGAATGTTTTTATAGTGATATAAAAAGCTGCACTATGAAATAGGTTGTTTTCGTAGCGTAGTCATATTCCCTCTCCTTTTCATTTTTTTCGAAGGATTCTTTTGCACAGGTGGAAGTTTGAATAGTTTATGAAATTTTAACACACGTTACATATACAAGATAGTCATCAAGGTCAGCAAAGATTTTCAAATACAAGCATGGAGATAAGGACTAAAAATCAGGAAACTCTGTCTCCTAGTTTTTAGGACAGTTGAGTCATGAATCAACAGGTTTCACCACAAAGCTAGAGGCATCATAAAGGCTGAAGACATGGATGAGAAGCTGTCAAAGAGAGTATTTAAATTTTTGATAAGGTTGTTTCAGACATGTTAAGGAGTTTCACTCCTATTTGTATTAGAACTCCTAGAAGACAATTAGCTGTCAGTTTGTAATTAGGAGTTTGTTTTAGGAGTAGATAGGTGTCAATTTTAGAAATTTGAACTCTCCTAATGATGGATCATGGAATCCAAGAAATGTAAAGACTCTATATGAAGCATGAGGTCGAATTCCTCAAGGTTGGCGTTTTCATTAGCAAATCAGTTGTGTTATTGTATTTTACTGGATATTTTCAACTTAATACATATATCAGCTTTACTACTCAAGATTAACAAGGGGTTTATGTGTTTGATATTACTATGGCATTTTTCAATTATCTATTTGTAGTGGTATGAGCATTTGTTACATAGAATTCATTGAATAATGCTCTAGCTTCCTTCACATGCTTATAGACTGTGCTTATTCACTGTGTTACTGTTTTCACTTATAAACCTAGACTCCAAGTGCCTTGATTTCCATGTTTGATAGATCATGATGTTTTGTTGAAGACTACTCTAAATCCATAGCCCAATAGATGTTTTCTAATATTTGATTCAACCAGTTGTACATTTTATCCTTTTATTCCTAGAGTTAGCCATCTAATCATTAATCAAAAAATATTAAACCTATTGAAAGAGCCCTCTTAGGTTGAGGAGGCTAAGCCTCAGCCAAAAGATTGATTTGAAAGAGTTACTCAGAGTCTACTTGATCAATAGCCTATCAGAGTCAGATTTTTTTATAACAACGGGCACCATGAGCACCTTTCAGGTCTTTCATATAATCCGAATGCTATTGTGTGCAAGATTTCATCATATGCCTTGTCGCATGACAAATGTGGCATCTAAAAGGGTTATTCCATTAATCCAATTGTTTCCTGTATGTCGTACCTTTCCATGCCAAATCCACATCCTCCAGAAGGCCACCCGCAAAGGAAACCTCCACCAGGATCCAAGCCACCCTTTTGTCAAAGATCCCCTTGCACATAGGATCCACAAATTTGCTTTTACCAATACCGCCTCCAATACACCATAGCACCACTACCAACCATAATTGTATAGGTAACCCCGGGAGCATTACCCATGGCATATGGTTCTTTGGAACATTGTATTTTGGATGAAAATCCATCATCCATCTATAGAGTGGTAATAAGGAACGCCCATGAACCAAGGTGCGCTGTAAAATTTCCTGAACATCTTCACACTACATGAAATGAAAACAAAACCACCAAAAAGGTAGCTTGTTCACGTGGGGCTCATACCCAATAATTTTCTTCCAAGCCTCCAAGCACTCAAGAGTGTCTGTGATGAGATAATTCCAGCAAAGTTTTATGGTCAATCTGAATTTGAATTGAGATAAAGGAAAAATGCACGAATTTTCTTTCCTTCAAATGCATCTCGATTTATAGTTTTCTATCTCAATAATGCTCAGGTTTGTTAGGAAGAAATATCACCATGTTAAATTTTCATTCTCGTTTATATGCCTTTTAATAAGACAATTAGCTCGGTGTTGTTTTGGTCCATTAGGGCGAAAAGAGAAGGCTAGGTGGCTTTGAAATAGGTTTAACAATATTTTTTTAGGTTAGGGTAGAGTTTAATATTAAATTGCGATTTTTTTTTCTTTGTGATATAATTAAAGTAAATTTATCTATTTATCTTAATTTCTGATTTATCAAGTCCTTAGAGTGATCTAGAATCCTTGATTTATAAAGCCCCGAGAAGGATGTAATATCTAGACAAGCAAAGTCACAAATATTTTTTTTGAGTGCAAAACTTGACGAAATTGTTTTTTGGCATGTGGTATTGATAAGCCATGGTTATAGTGGCCCATGGTATTGTAACAAATCCTACTCACAAGTTAATAATATTCATGGTAAAGTGGGGTGAATATCCATGGTTAAGAATCTTACAATTTTTCATAAAATAATTATAGTTTTCAATGTAGTTTATACGCCTTTTAATAAGACAGTACGGTGTTGTTTTGATCCATTAGGGTGCCTTTTAATAAGACAATACGGTGTTGTTTTGGTCCATTAGGGAAAAAAGAGAAGGCTGGGTGGCTTTGAAATATGTTTAACAATAATTTATTTTTAGGATAGGGTCGAGTTAAATATTAAATTGGGATTTTCTTTTGATACAATTAACATACATTTATCTTAATCCTTTATTTATCAACTCTTAGAGTGATTGAGAGTCTTTTAATTATTAAGCTCAGAGAAGGATCTAATATTTAGAGGTGCAAACCTCTTTTTTGAGTGCAAAACAAGAGGAAAGGTTTTTTGGGCATGTGGTATTGATAAGACATGGTATTATCCCATGTAATTGTAGCAAATCCTATTTACAAGTTAATAATATCCATGGTAAAGTGGTGTGACTATCTATGGTTAATAATCTTGTCAAATTTTCATAAAATATTTTGATTGTGAAATGAGTTATGATTCTTTGGCATGTGGTATTGATAAGCCATGGTATTAGCCTATGGTATTGTAACAAAGCCTATTCACAAGTTCATAATATCAATAGCAAAGTGGGGTGAATATCCATGGTTAAATGTGGTATTGATAATACCCACAGTAAAGTGGGGGTGACTATCCATGGTTAAGAATCTTATCATATTGTTATAAAATATTTTGTTTGTGAAATAAGTTATGGTTTTTGGGCATGTGGTTTTGATAAGCCATGGTATTGACCCATAGTATTTTAAAAAAAGGCTATTCACAAGTTAACAACTAAATAACAATATTTCCACACCTCTCGACGCAAGGATTCATCTCCTTATAATGGTTTGACCATTAATGTTTATGGATTTGTACTCTATGCCATTTGGATTTGAATTTCGGTATTTTTAGGAATAAGGACATGTTCTTAGTTGTTCTTAATGATATAGTTATTTGTTATTTTGAAATAATATAGTGATTGACATGTTATTTTGAGATTTTTAGTTGAAGTGGGATTAAAATTAACAAAATTAATTACATAATATTATCGATCTCATTTTTTTTTAAATTTAAAGTGTGCTTAATAAAGAGGTTTTCCCTACCCTCAAGCTCACTTCGATTGTTATCCCATTTGCAAAACCTTAACAAGTATTGCATCGTACAAACTATTCAATTAGCTCAAACTCTAACTCTTCAACATTTTTTCATTTTTTTAGAATACTTTCCGATCAGTTTAATGTGAAATGCAGTAGGGATTTGATGGAATTGCAATTTTGAATTATGTTGTCTACATAATTTGAATGCCAAAGGGTTTTTTTAGGGTATTGAATCCATTTATGTATTCAAAAACATATTTTAAACAACCAAAAATTATAATCTCATGCATTGAATCCATTTATGCATTCAAAAACATATTTTAAACAACTAGAAATTATAATCTCGCCAAAAAATGTATTTTTAGATTTCAGCAAAAAACGACAACACATAAAATGTTGGATTGCACATTTAATTAGCACTACCTTGATTATTTTTATTTAATTTTTGAGAGGATTTCACAATATTACATGAGTTATCTATTTTATGATTATTAGTGTAGGGTAATTCATTGATTTACGACCCATATCTCTGACTAGTAGTCATAGCTGACCAATTGTTCATAATTTTAAATAGTCTACTTAACACTTCTTGCATCAAACAATTCTCACGGGGTGAGGTTGATGGATTTAAACTAGAAAAATTAATCATAAGACATTAATCGTTACCTAATAACTAGGACTTTCTAGAATATCATGCATCCAAACACTCATCTGACCCAAGCATATTTAGCTATGTAGTTTTCCTCACAATGGAAGATAATATATGCACAAGTATTTTGAAAATTACTTGTCATGGAATGGTATATATTGGTAAAGATAGGTACCTTACACACCTCAATAAAATTACATTGTGGAGAAAAAGAATCAAGCTTTGGTATAAATGATTATTGATTAAGATTTAGACATAAACTATTTACTACTTGAACTATTTGCTAAATTTGATTCCATATAAAGTTATATCGCACGTGACTATAGAAAAAAATGGAGTGAAAGGAAACTATTAGTGTAATATATTACAAATCTTGGATGCACATTATGGGTTCAAATTTGAAACATGGAAAAATTTAGGGGCTAAATTGCACTAGTTGGCTATTTTTTGGACATTCTCTGGAAAAAAAAATTTCCCATTTGGTTAAAAAAATGTCTCGGCGAAAAATGGTGAACATGTTGAGAGGCTGGGTTCAGCCATAGGGCCCAAAAAAGTGTTTTTCGTAGTCTAGCATAATTCCAACATTTCCACCTCACTCCAAAAGAGTAAGGCATCTCACTCGAGGCATGTCACAACGTTACTTAATTGAGGTACTAGAACTAGGCATCAAGAGAAATGACATGAAAGCTACCAATACTCATTAAACCCATAACCAAGACATCGAATATACAATCGTAACAACTTAAGGATTAAAAAGGATAGGTAATATGCATATTCATTCATATTAAAAAAATTTAGAAGGGGACACATAAAATTACACAAGAATATTCTTGAACAACCCTGCAAACTCCTCTTTCATTATTTGGGAAACATTACATCAATACTATCGGCTCAAAGGCCTCATCAATAGAACAATGATTAGAAATATCAAACAATACATGACCAATAGAATACATAATTGTGCAGGCTCAAGAATCTCCACGATAGCATTTCGATTCCCTCCACCTTCCTTGGCTCTTCCTTCTGCCTTTTTAAACACTTCGCTCGGTTGGACTGCTACTTCTCCCTTGGATGCTCCACCCTTTCATTTCAAGTTTCCTCTGTTTCTCGGCTAAAACTGCTTCCTCGATTTTCAACGAACATTCCAACTCAAGTCTAACTACATCTACCCTGATTTCCCTGGATGATACTCCGTAACAACTACAATTCCACATATTCTTTCCCCTTACTCGACTTCCTTATCCATGACTTCCCATTGGTCAACTTTGGTAAAAATGTGGTCATCTATCAAAAGATGATTGTTTTTCCCAAATAGAAGGATCTGATAGGCCCCGACCACAGTCCATTGAATCATCCTTGTGTCAATCATTTGATGGTGTTGCTGGTGCTTCCCACTATTGTGGTTCCCCTACATTTGCTTCTACTTCTTTCCTTACTCCCTAAAACGAAGGACCCAACCCTAGAATGTACTTAATGGCCATGTTCTTGAACTATGTGTACTCAATGAATGTTTCCTTCCATGAACCTGTGATTTTTCTTATTTGATCAAGAAACTGCATTGTGAGGTCCATTTCTGGTTGAGTAGAGCATGTCATTAAGAGGGTGTTACACTGATTTTGTTCCTCCTTAGTGATTTTTTGTAACTTCTCAAAGTGATCCTATGCGTGCGGCTTCAAGTCACGAAGCAGATTCTTAGTCTTTCTCGATTCATCCTTATTTTTTTGTATCTAGCTTTTGAGGGCATCCGCCTATGCTAGGAGCTCTTTTTGATGGTTGTGGTCTTTGGTTTCCATGGATTAGGTGAAGAACTAATTAGCATGTTGGTAGAGAGGGTAAAGTGGTTTATTTTTCTTGGAAAAGTAGTTGGACTAGTCTCGAACTTGTGCTAAGAGTCCTTTAGCTTCTCCCATAGCCTGGATGATAGAGGATTTCAGACAATCCAATTTAGTGATTTTCTTCTCTATCTCGTTGGCATAATGGGATGTTGGATCTGGTAGCACCCTTTGAGTGGCGGAAATAGTTTGTTTGAGCTTTTTTTTATTCAAGATGAGGTCAGTGCAGGCTGATTTAATGTCATTGCAACATGCTAAGAGAGTGTAGACCAAAAGTTCTGATGATGCATCTGTAACTATCTCAGAAACTGAGGGCTATAGATCCTAAAAATTTGCGCTTGTTTCATCGTCCTGGTTTTGGAGAGTCTTCTTCTCTTGAAGAATGTGATATTGTTTTGCCACACTGGAAAGAAGTTGTTGTGCTTGTTGCTCATGTTTTTTTGTCAAATTGTTGTGCAACACCTCCACTTGGCATCAAACTGTTTGAATTAAATTAAACAAATGAGATTACAACCAAGTTTCGAGGTCATTAGGGGTCATAGTAGTGGGTGTAGGGTATCGAATTTGTAATGTATAGTTTCTCATAATTAATTTCTCATAATTCCATTAGGGTCATGTTTCTCGTTGCGAGGGCTAGGTAATGCAAGGACTAATATGATTCGAGATGGATGCAGGTAATGGAAAGGAGTTGGGGTTGGAAGTTAGGGCCAATGTGTAGATGGCTTATTTTTCTGGGTTCTTAGGGCTAATAGGCTAATCATTTTCCATTAATGTTCTTAGTTCTAGTGAGAGAGATAACATGGGTGTAATAATTGACTCCATGCTCTTAGGGATAACTGTGCGTACCCCATTGGTAGTGTTCAATATGTCATGGATTATAGAGACAATGTCCATTTTTGTTTCACCACCAAGAATATTTATGGATGGAGGATTGTCTCAGATGTTGGTTGAGGTGGAGGTTGTTCGAGGTGATGGATTGTGTGACAATGGGGATATGAGAAATGTGGATGGTGGGTTTTTTTCAATGATGGGCTAATAGGCTAATAAGTTTACATTAATGTGCTTGGTGCTAGTGAGAGAGATACATGGACGTAATAATGGAATCTGGGCTCTTAGGGATAACTCAAAGTACCCCATTGGTAGTGTTCAAGATGTAGTGGATTACAGAGACGACCTCCATTTCTGTTTCACCACCAATAATATTTATGGATGTAGGATTGTCTCAGATGTTGCTTTAGGCGGAGGTTGTTCAAGGTGATGGATTGCGCGACATTGGGGATATGAAAAACGTGGATGGTGGGTTTTATTCAATGATGGGGGTGGTGTTGTAAGGTCAGGGTTCCTCTCCAGTAAGATCAACAACTTGAGTAGAGGTCACTTTAATTGGTTTCTTGGGAATTTATGGTCGCCTGGTGACAAGTGGGAAAGTATTCCTTCTAGTGGGTTCAATAAGAGAATGGGGGCCCACTGGGGGAAATAAAGTAATGGGTGGGATGAAATTCAAAGAGGTAATTAGAATAGAATTGATAAATCTAGAAAAATAAGGGAAAGGAATTACTGAAGCCCTGATATCCTCCAGAGTGTTGCGAAAATAAATCATCTTTTCTCGAGCTTTTTTATGACTGGATTGAGTGTTTCTACGACTAGTCACTACCAGGAGTTGGAAGGGGCTCCTCGAGGCATTAACTTAGGAAAAATCTATTCCTGAATTTCTCTAGCAACTTCAGTCCAGGATGAGGTTTTGGTATGGATAGATTCCTCTTAGAGAACGAATAAATGAGCCCACTTCTAAAACATGTTTGGGTCGGTGCACTTAGATCGAACCCAAGTATTGCCATAGATAGATACAAGCCATATATATTTTGAATAAACATCCATGAGAAATGGTGGGATCCTTGGCCTGGTGTTTGTGAGAACCAACATTTTTTGGTACCAACCAACAAAAGAAGCTTCATTATTTTCCTTGCCACTGGGATCCCTCGAAGATTGCATTGGTAGATATTTGAGTGCAAGGGGCTGATCTTCGAACACTGGTGTTATCTCTCTACCTTGTAGCAGGCACCACTTCATCATTTCTAAGGAAACAACAAGATATCCATAAATAAAATATGTGGCCATATTGTATACATATTCATAAGCTCCAAATATCTCATTCAATAGAAAACTACACCAATTCAATTGTGTGCCTTTGACAAAAGCTTCCACTACTGAGATGTTCTCCAAGGTGCATTCAACCCTCGAGAAATTTGATCTAGGTTGATATTGGTAGAAAATTGCCTATTCCACTTGGACCCCCACCATTGTTTCTTTCAACTTTCCAGTTTCCTTAATTGCAGCACAATTTACTATTTTTGGTATTTTTTCGGGTCCTCAACCTTTGGAGCCATTTTTAGGCCCTCAGCGACATTTTTTGGGAATCTAGAGACCAACATAGGTATTTGACTGATTTTCGTCACTCGAAAGTTGTAGTCCTTGGATATATATTTCTAATGAGGTATTGTGCGCGTCAAATGAAGATCATATGCCAAAGTTACATCCGTGGGAAGTTGATGTACCAATTTACCCAAACGAGGCCATAGTTTTGGCGCTTCATCTCCTAGGGTTAGGTTTTTGGATTTGTATGGTTTTCCCATGTTGATCAATAATAAAATGCCCCTTGAGCCTCATTGTAACACATTTTAGAGGCATGTAGCTGCCACATATCTTCTCAAGGATAAGCTACCATCGCCTGAGCTAGTTTATTTCCATTTTGTGTGTAAGCATACTTCATTTCATTAATATCAAAGAACTAAAATATGATTATAGAAAAAATTGAAATAAAGTAGCTCAAGTGATGGTAGCTTATCTATGAGAAGAGATGTGGTGGTTAAATTCCCCTGAAATGTGTTACAATGAGGCTCAAGGGCCTTTTTATTATTGAATAATAGGGGAAAACCCTAAACATCCAAAAACCTAACCGTAGGAGATGAAGAGCCAAAACTATGGGCCCTGTTTGGTTAAATTGGTACATTAACTTCCTGGGGATGTAACTTTGGCATATGATCTTCATTTGATGTGCACAATACCTTGTTAGAAATATATATTAGAGGAATACAACTTTTGAGTGACCAACATCGGTTAAAATTCCATGAAGGTCCTGATTTTCCAAAAAAAACATTGTTTAGGGTGTCAAAGAAAATCCAGAAGTTGAGGACCTCAAAAATGTCAAAAATAGTAAATTGTGCTACAATTAAGGAAACCACAAAGCTGAAAGAAACAATTGTGGGGGTCCAAGTGGAATAGGCGGGTGGCCACCAATATCCACCTGGATCAAAATGGTGAATAGGATTTCCTGTAATTGTATAGCATGTGAATTTGATGGTAGCCTTGTTAATTGCATCAATCAAGGCTCCCTTACCACGACCCTAAGTATCATTATTTTTGTAATAATTTCCATCTCCCATCTTCTTTCTCCACTTGGAAGTATTATAGAATGTAGAGCCCCACATGGAAGTATTCTATTTAGATCCCCACATATTAGAACTTTCTCCAAAATTAATTTACGAAGGATTTCTGAAAAATCTGACCTCTCATATTCTCAAAAACACTTAGGTGCTAAGCCTACTCTCTACTCTTAGTTCTTTGAATCTCCCACAACCATGTTTTAGTCCATAGCCGAAGCCCCTAACATTGTAACTTTCTCAAAAAACATTTATAAAGGATTTATCATATTTCCAACCACTGATATGTTGTCCTCCAAGAGGATGTCATGATGTCGTCATCATATCCATATGGCATCTCCTTAGTGGTGACATGTGTCACCTACATTTTCCCCATTAGGCCACCCAAAAAAGTTTAAACTCACTACCACGTGTCTTTTGTACTGCCACGTCACGCTGACATCATCTACCATGTCATATCTTGAGGGGCCAATCAACTGCGACCATGTGTCCCGCTGGAGGAGAGAGAAAGGGTCCCTCGGTCACTGGTTTTTCAAAAAATTCCTTTGTATTTTATCTTCCTTGCAAACCATAGTGCTTTCAAATAATTTAAATTGAAAAGGAATTACAAAGTTCAAAGGTTCTGATGACCTTGACCTTGTGAGGTTCTAGTCTTCTCTAACCTTTGATGTTTCGATGGATTCTTGCTTCCAATATTCTGATATGCCCTCTGCTCTGAGGTTTTGATATCGGGTCTCAATGTTCTCCTGCTCGATTATTAGATTATAATTTTTTCTAAAAATAATTATAAGGGAGTTATACTATTCTGATATGCCGACAAACCAAGTCTCTAGAGAGACCAACCTCTGATATTTTGTCCTCTCAAGATCTTGTTATTCCATCTGGCTCCAATATTACGAGCTGCTTAGGACTAACTTCTACATTCAATAAATATTCATGTAGGAGGCCATTTGCATACTTCAACACACTGTTAGAAATCTATTTCAGAGAAATTTCCATTGGAGAGGGTCTGATGTAGGATTTGAGCCCATCTACTACCTGATAAATTTTTTCAAACTTTCTATTTTTCTTTGCACCTTGGCACTTCTCTTGTGCCTGGAATCTTGGATTCCCAACCACCATAGTAATCATTTTTTGGCCTCTCTAGTAAGCCTTCCATTACGATGATTCTCTACCAGAGACTACAACAACCATATGACTCCCCCTGAGCTTAACACATCATGCATATCAATGATATCATATGCTACCAAAAACCTCCATGCTGATCTGGTTAACATAAATTCCAACAAAATTGCAACCACTAACCATCAAGACAATTCCAACTATCCAAAAAACTATAGCCTTCACCTAGAGAATTTTTTATTTGATTATTTTGAAGATCATAAATACTATATGAATCACTAAATCCATGTAACATTGTCTTTCTTAGCAGATATTCTTCACAGTAATAATTATCATAACCTATTTTTGTATCTGCATTTGTCTCACATGCATATGCATATTTGTTTTGATCAAGGACTCGTTTCCAATTTTCGTATATTTTGACATTATATAGTCTATGGAGTGGAGTTTTATGCAATCATCTCAATGTCCTCATGAGTTTATGAACATGCATTCTCCCAGTGTTTAAAATCATATCTAATACTGGGAGAATGCATGTTCATAAACTCATGAGGACATTGCGGTTATACGTTTAGTGTTTAAATCACAATATTATATTAAGGTTTGTCACGAGGGAGTGAAATTTGATTTTGAGATATGTCAGCATATACATTGATTATTCCACAAGTTAATGTCAATTATGGTTTTCTGAAATGATGTCCAAGTTATCATATTTTCAAAACTAGTAATTGTGTTGATATCAATTATTCCACCAATTCATAAAGTTTTTTTACTATGGAAATTTGTCTATTATGGCTAATGTTCTTTGGAATTGCAAATTTGATAACTTTGTCATTGTCTAGTGTCTTTCTGCATTTTTTCTATATGCATTTAATTTTGTACAAATCACTAATTTATTTTTCTACGATATATCTTTTAAAGAAAGATTGATTGCAAATTTCACAATCATAAACAAAAACATCTTGTATTTTCTTAAAATAATTTTTTTCAACTAATGTATCCATTGTGTAATCAAATATATGTGATGATACTTTTCATTCATTAGCAAATATGCTATCTTGTATTGAATTTCATCATTTTTATCCCCTAGTAATTTATTTGTTTCAATGACATTTTTGTTTCTTGTGTATTTTTTGAGTTCATGCAACAAATAATGTGGTTTTGCTTCCATTGAGAGACTTTGTATTAAGTTCCTTAATATTTTCATCAATGTTCATGTTCTTAGAGCTAGAACATAATGGCTTGCATAATTTTCTAAGAATATTTGTTTCAAAAACGTCCTTGTTTCTTATATTCTTTCGATTCTGTATATTGATATTCATGATTTCTTGTTTTCATTGACAAACAGATTTTGTACCAATTTCTATGTGATTTTAATTCACGTTGATGTTTTTGAAGTTAGACATATTAATACTGATATGGTTTTTATAGAATTTTTCTCAAATAATATTTTCATTAGTTGTTTCAATAGTACGTGGAATGCTGTTTTGTTGGAATATTTATTTGAGAGGTTCATAATGCAAATGACCTACAAGTATACCAAATTGCATAATATGGAATATCAGTTTGCCTTCCTAGAATGCAAAAAATTCGGACGCAATAGCTAGACTGTTAGCAGACCATATGCATATAGTTATGTTGAAATTATACTGAATCTAGTCATAAAAACAAATACCAATGTCTATATTCCCTTTTTCATATGGAATTTCTATTTCTACAATGTATCCTTCCTAATTTTCTATTCCAATAAATCACTTAATTTCATCTTCATCCATGTATTTTTATGTAGTTTAATGCAAATGAATCATTATTCATTATTTCATAGAAACAAATTTGTGCAATTATGTGTCATAAACATGGAAAACCATACTCTTTCTCCATCAATTGGAATATTGTTTCAAAAAAACTTTCACCGTAAATACTCTTGAATCTGGAAAATATCTTAACCATATAAATGCCCATGATTTTGTCCATCTACACCCATCTATTTTATCTTCCTCTATATGTTGTTATAATTATTATACGTTTATGATGAAGTCTTATCGAATTTTTTTTCTTGCAGACGAGTGGTTATAAATGTCAAAAAATTGCATTGTCATCATGGAACAATATGTCATAACTTTCATCGCAAAAATATGAATTAAAATGAAAATATTTTTGCATTATTTTCTTTTCCAAATTCTTATGGAAATTTTCATCTAGCTCGATAACTAATGTATACAAAATACGTCTCCCCAAAGTATTCTTTCCTCTATAGTAGTACTATGTGAAGTTTATTTTTTCATCATTTCTAAGTAAGCATCTAGGCTATCTACACCATGCATATGTATTAATGCATCTATATTAAATTCTTGTTCATAAGATAGCATAGCTTCAACTTTCCCTTCATGTAAAAAATTCCTAAAATTTTCTCTTGTTCCTTCATGTAATTTTGTTAACGTGTATCTAAAATGCAATAGAGTTTGCATACTATCGAATAGGAAATCACCCACCTCAAATGAAAATTTTTTCAAACGAAATAGATTATGATGCCTTAGTATTGTATATGGATAATTTATTTCTATAGAAAACAAATGCTTCTCCATCAATTTTTTAACAATCACACATCAAACATGATTTTTAATTCTTTCTTTAGCAATTAGGTTTAAAAAACGCAAAAGAGTATTTTAATTTCACTATGAACTATTGCTAAAAAACAAGCACAACATAGACAGTGTATAGGAAAACAAGTAAAACGATATAGATATAACTGATTTTCCTAAAACTCTTATATATGAATAAGGTATAGATTCAGAAAAAAATGAACCATAACATACCTAATAAGGATATCGTAAAATATATTTGTTTTCGGAAATAGATATTGTGTACAATTATGACGCTAAGAAGCAAAACACACAATTATCATAACGTAGCATCAATTCTGATAACAAGAGAAAAAAATTCTTAACAAGCCCCTCCTCCCCTATAACTATGAAATATACCAATATGCATTGGCAACATGCATCCCCAGAAAAGGAATGTTTGATCAACACCTATCCAATGCAACTACTGACACATTATGTGTTAAAATTAGGCCACACCAACATTATAAAACATAGAAAATTTTGTTTATAATTCATAGGCTAAAGAGGAAAGCACAAGAACATGTTATTTCTTTTTGGTATTATTATTATTATTAAAAATATGTTACAAAAGCCTCATAAAACTTAGACACTTTGATTTATGATTTACACCAAATAATGAGTATATGAAATAACAAACACAATATTTCTATGGAAAAATTTCATACTTCCACATTCACTTCCCTTCCTGCACAGTTCTCTCACACTCAAACATAGTTTGGAGATTTTGTTCAAGTTCAATTGAAAATCAAAAATGTATTTTGCAATATATCATAAATATGGAAAACAACTAACATTCCCCCCTTCTCAGATTCAACCACAAGTAAATGAAGCCCATGTTGCTTCTTATATCAAGGATATGTGGAAATTTACATAGCTCTTAGTTTTATTTTTATTTTTTTCCTCATGGATTTAATAAAGAAAATAAGTTTACAATTTTTTCATGTCAATCCTTCTTCGAATTTCTAAACATTAGAACAAGCAATTGTATTTTTATAAATCAACACACATATCCGATATTTCGCACAGATAAAACTCTGCATAATTAAATGTCCCACACATACCTTATTCGGAGAAATAAAATAGTCATAACACTCACAAAACCCCCCATTTTTCACACATAACTCGTTTTCTAGTTTTTTCTATAACCAATAGAAAACATATATGCTTCCAATAGAACATAAATGTATATCTTCTTCATTTCAAAAATTAATCTATTTTGTGCAAAAATATCACCCATTAACATTAATAGTTTAACAATAATTCCCATATGCACCACTTCACACAATGAAAATTAGAATTTTAATCATTATGTTCTCTCACAAATACCCCGACCTCTGTAAAGATTCGTAGTTCTAAAATCAAATGTCCCCCACACATGCTTCATACTCCACATAAAGAAACATAATAATATTGCCCACTCTCCTACACATACCCCAACCTCCGTAAAATTTCATAAGATATAAGATCAGGAAATGTGTAAAATTATTATATTTTTTCGGGGAATCGACAAACATAACTCATCTTCCATGTAGTCAAATCTCTGCACAATGAAACATAATAATAAAAATAGATTAACATTAATAGTTTAACATTAATTTTCACATGTACTCATCCTACCAAAAATACGCTGTCCTAATAAAAGATACACACAATAAAATCTCCTACACAAACCCTGTCCTGCACAAAGAATCAATTATAACATCAATGCTCAGAGAAATAAAAAAATGTCTGAGCACTTGTGAATATTGAATACTAGAAGATTGACATTAGTAGTTTAACAACTCCTTATGCACCACCCCACACAATGGAAATCAAGGATATTAATCATTCTTCAAAGCTTCATAACTATAAAATCAAAATGTCTACACAACTTCTATCCCTCACATACTTCGTACTCTATATAGTAAAAAGATTCGAACAATGATATACTGAGTTCTCTGTAAAAATTCATATGATATACGATCTAGAAATTTGTAAAAGTATCTCTGCTCAACGACTTGTATAGCACCGCACCTCCACCCTCCCTCTCATAAAATAACATCAATAGTTAAAAAATACCCTATGCACCACCCTGCACAATGGAAATTAACAATATTAATCATTCTACAGAGTTAAAGCTTTGCACAATGAAATGTTTTGCACATACCTTGTTTAGGGAAATTTCATAGTAAGAGCACTCATGAAATGCTCCATTATCCCTCACAAACTCATTTTCCAATTTTCTTATCGCCAATAGAAAACACATGCTTCCAATATAACACAAATATCCCCTCCTCTGCAAATATTCATAGTTATAAAATGAAAGCTCTATGCAATTTATCCCCTACACATACTTCATACTCCACACAGTAAAATATTCACACAACTAAAAACAATAATATTCCCTACTTTCCTGCACATACTCCATCCTCTGTAAACTTATGATCAAGAAATGTGTAAAATTATTAGATTTGTTTGAGAAATTGAAAAAATCACATGCCATATTCTATACAGTCAAAGCTCCACAACGTGAAACATAATAATAATAAGATATTAACATTAATAGTTTAACATTAATTTCTACATGCACCCCCCATTATCCCAAAAATACCTCAAATTAATAAAAGATTTCTACAATGAAATCTCCAGCACAAACCCCGTTGTGCGCAAAGATTCAATTCTAACATCAATGATCAACATAATAACATATTGTTAGAAAACTTTTGAAAACCACCATTCTCCCACACATAACCTGTTTCCCATATTTTTTATCATTAATAGAAAAAAAAATATGCCACCAATATAACCGAATTGTCCACTCAATGCAAAAAAATCCCACATATTAACATCAATAGTTAAACAATGCCATACACACCACCCCACACAGTGGACATAAAAAATATTAGTCATTCTAGAAATATTCATAGCTATAAAATAAAAATATCTACGTAACTACTCTACCACAGATATATACAATTTGGAAATTTGTAAAAGTATCTCCGCTCAATGTAATATGAATAGTTAAACAATTCCCTATGCACAACCCTGCACAATGGAAATTAACGATTTGAATCATTATGCAGATATTCATAGCTCTAAAATCAAAATATCTATGCAATTTCTCTCCAAAACATACTTCATAGTTCACACAATAAAAGCTTCGAACAATGAAACATAATAATATTTCTCATTCCCTCCAGATGCGGATGCATATGAGGCTTTATGGGACATGGCACCCTACGCGTCTCTTGAAGGAGCTCACGTGGGGTGGCCATATGGCCCTCTGTATAGGATTTAATGCAGTCTTAAATTCGCCAGCTCGAGCCGACGTTAATACCTCTATCTGGACGCCCATTCAACTTCATATGGCAGTTCACTCGACCATGGAACTCGTTCTGGATAATTCGGAAGGTTGTAATTGCAGTGGAGGATCCCTGCTTCCTCTTAGCGGTGTTTTCCCTCCCGGATTTGTTGAATCCAGCACAAGAATGCACACTGGTCGCCGTTGCACTTTTCTTTCTTGTTTTGAGCCACTTCCCGGGTACCATTTCACCCATAGTCTCTTCTGTAGTGTCAAGTCTCCTTATTGTGCTTGGGAGGCTCATCTCAGTGGTTTTACTTCTCTGCGCTGTGCTCGGATGAAATTATTGAGCGGTGTCAACTACCCTCTATGGACCTCTGTGTTCTCTGTCTGCCACTTCTGCGGAAGAATTCATCACCCCGCCTCTCCCTCCATGTCGCCCCTACACCACTGAATGTGGTGCCGGCGAGGCACTAATCGGGGTCGTGGAGCTTGGTATCGCCCTTCTGCAAGTTCTGCCTCGGGGTCCTCCTCAACTGATGAGGCGCTAGACCAGCCTCAGGTCATGCAGAGTTACAGAAGACGAGGCCGCCATGGTGACTCTGTTCGTTTTGATAGGAATTTCCCCCCTCCTGCTACTGACCCCCCAATTGTGCAATCCCTCCTGTTTATCATGACCTTGCAAGCCTCCCTATCCGTCAAACCTCCCAGCGGGCTGATTTTTGCTTTGAATGCTCCTCAAACCATCCCATTGTTATAACCTTCATCACTGTAACTCTCCGTGAAGAGTCCCCTATCCCTGCTCTGACCCCTGCAACCTCTTCCCTGCCCCCTCCCGTCCCTAGCTCCCCCAGAAGCTCAGTATTGCCTGCAGACTTCTCTCCGTCTTCCATGGAGGCGCTGCGCAAGGTGGATGTTGACATTGGCAAAGAAGGCGATCTCAAAGGTGGCACGAATGACAACATCGATGATTATGGGTGCAGGATTGTGGAGGAATCCCCGACTAAGGCTCATGAATCGTGATCCTCACAACTCTCAAACTGTTCTGGTATTTTTGACCAATTACTATTGGGAATTTCTGTTCTTTTGCATTAAGGCTCAGCTGGAAAGGCTGATTGTTACTTGCTGTATCTTTTTCTCTGTTATCTTGCTAAGTATGAACTGTAGACCGGTTTCTCTTCCAAGGGCGGTCAAAATATTTTTTTTAAAAGGACTGGTTTCCCTACAAGGGCAGTCCAGACTCTCTTGGACAAGCATGGTTATCAAGCCCAGTGTTCAGGCTCTCACAGATGACACTGTGGCAGTTTTGTATCAATAACCTTTATACATAATAGAATTAGTTTTACTTAGAAAAAAAATAAAAATATTTCTCATTCCCCCGCACATACCTTGTCCTACGTAAACATTCATATGATATACGATTTGGAAATTTGTAGAATTATATTTGCACAACGACTTCTATAACACCACCCCCCCGCCCATGTATAGGACCTGCAACTGCGTCAGTTCTATCATCTTGGAGAAGAGTAGTACCATAACAGTTTTGGTGTTAATGTCAGAGCACTAATGCCAAAGAACTCACTGATAAAATGGGAAATTAGGAATTTTATTTATTTTTTTAATTTTAAAATCAATTTTCAGGCACTGATAAATGCCAAAAATAAAATTCTCTCCACTAGGGGAATTTTGTCCCATCAAAATTTCACAGGCCAAATTTTGTACAAAAAAATGGTACACAATCAATGTAATTTGACCGCTAGGAGAATGTTATAGTCCCTGACAACGCAAGGAATAATAATAAATATTGTAAAATGAATGATGATTACCCATGAATTCCTCTCCTAGAAACAAGAAAGTTGTGAACCTTCCTTGATGGGAAAAGGAATGCATGTAGGGGGTCAAGAAGATCATTATTCCATACATAGTTGGTTAGTAGAACCGACGAGAGGTGTTGAGGGAGAATTCCCATGATTTTTTAGTGTCTATAAGAAATAAATACAATAATTATGTTGACCTTGATAAATTTTTAGTGACAAATAGACCTTGCTTGGTATGCCAAAATTCATGAAGGTTTCCAGTCCTAAACTAGGTCAATTGCTAAGAGACTGAGCCAATTAAGGCTCAAATTTGAGTGATAAAATTAGGCAGAGAGTGTTGGGAGTTAGCATTCACACTATTTTTCTACCTTTTCCTACCTAATTTATGGCCTTTTTCCATTGATATCTATAATTATAACACTATATAAGTATGAGTTTTGGCATAGGTATTAATTAATTATGTCTTTTTATTTTGAACTAATAGTAAGGAAAATTCATTTTTTCTAATTTTCTTGGTGAAGCATGGATGAAGATGTTGTTTTGGGAGAATAAGGATGCATGTTCTCTAATGGAAATACATGGCTTCATACTCCCTAAGTTGACTTGTACTTCCTTGCCACAAAGTATAGCTTTATGTCACCTCAATGCTTGGAATGATGACTCTCCTTAGATTTAGGGCAATAACATGAGGGTAAGAAATATCCAAAAGCCAACCCATAGCTTGTGGATGGTAGTAAATATATAGGATAGGATGGTATTTTAGGAATTATGATCCATTTACCAATCAAGTATTTGTTGTTTTTCATGTCTTATAATTTGCATTTTATCTTCTTCTTTTTTTCAGGAGAAGAACTCAGTATTGATGGTAAGAAGAAAGAATTAACGAAAGAGGAGAAAAATAACACTGGAGCAACAAATGAAAAAATAGAGAGATAAGATAACCGATATAGTGATACCCTTAGAGCCAATATCCTACATAAGACACACACATGGACACTGATGGTCAAGTCTTCAAATTTGTTGAATTCACTTGTAATTCCTTGGCAACACAATGATAATGTTTTGAAGTGATGAAAGAATATTTCATGTGTAAATTGTAGTCTAACCAATATTAAGTTGGAAACTCATATTGTAATACTTGACATTTTATATGATAAAATTGATGTGGTTTAAATTATTTATATTTGCACTTGATATTGTTTAGTATTGTAATTAACACATGTAACATTGTGTTTTCATATTAGATGAATATGCACATTGTATGATTTTTTTTTTTTTTTTAATTTAGTTGCAAAATCATACTAATCAATTTATGTTGATTAATAATGAACACAATAAATCAATCTAAAACTAATAGATTAGTTGTTTATATTGATTGATGATGAATAAAAATAAAATTAATATATAACTAAATTTTTCGTTTATAATGATTATTGATGAAATTAAACGAAATGAATAGAAACTGCTAAATCAACTGTTTATATAATGAAGATGAAACTACCCAAAAAAGGTAAATGACTAATTCAAATGATAAATTTGTGATTACAATTTACGACTAAATTCCACATATATACAACCATTAGTAGCTAATTTACAGTATCTTATAACACAGCTAAAATTTAGTCATATTTCTTTGGTTATTAATTGGTTTCAAACGATGATAAAATTTGCATATATATGACGATTGGTAGCTAATTTACAATATCTTAAAACACAGCCAACATTTTGGTCATATTTCTTTGGTCATTAATTGGTTTTAAATCATGACTAAAATTTTCATATATATCACTATTGATAGCTAATTTAAAGTATCTTATAACATGACCAACATTTTGGTCATATTGATTTTGTAATTAATTGGTTTTCTCTGTTAATCATATAGTAATACAATTTGTTATATATTGGGTCATTAATTGTGACAATTAATGACCAAACCAATGACTAAATTAATTACCAAACTAATGACTAAATACACTACTAGGAGATAAAATTGATACAACCAATTAATGACTAAGCTAAAAATTACTATAAGTTGGTCACATTATAAGATATTGTAAATTAACTACTATTGACCACTGACTGAAAATGGTCATTTATATACAAATTTTACTTGGTTTTTTAGTACCTAATTAACCATTTTGTACTAGTGAAGGGAAGTGAGTGTCTCAAGATAACCCATTTATCACATTCATTAATGAGCCAATGCCCATCTAGGTAGGGCCTATGCTCTCTTTCATTCACGTCGAAGCAACCTAATAGAATTTAACTATTTCCTATGAAAAAGGTGGGATCATAACGGAAGGTTTGTTATGACCTAATATCCACATGGTTAAATTTAAGCTCTAATCAATCCAATTCATACTCTTTAAATATAAAGTGAAAATTATAGTAGAGATTATTATTGGAAATCCTATTGATGTTGACTACAGGATTGAGAATCAAGGTTTAAATATTATTATTCACTTTACTAAACCATAAAATCATTTCTTTGATGCTTCCACTACAATTATTTATTACTCTTTTTATTTCAATTTTTCGAGTTGGGCAGTTCTCTCAACTATTCAAGAAATCCAGTCAAAGAACCGAAATATGAACCAGGGTAAGTATCATATAGCTCAATAATGTACCCTTTGACATACAAAAAGTATAACATCTTTGCATTAAACTCTAAATTCTATATCCTTCACTTTAGAGAAAGTTATTCAAACATATTAAATAACAACATAATATGTGTATGTCTAAAATATAATTTGTTGAATACTACTCATTATGGGCTCCTCGAAAAACCTTCCTAAACATTATAACCCCTGAAACATGAAATTATTGACTCTTTTTGACGTATATGTTCTTGTATCGATATCAGTTGCATTTCTTGTATTTCTCTTATTTCTTAAAAGATTCAAAACATCCAAAATGAGCTTCAAATTCTCCCCTATAATGGTTATGTAGTTCTCTTTGACAACCATTATTAGGGCCTATAATATTGGATTCCATTATCCATGTGTATTTAAGGCATTGTCCCCTCACTACATTCTCTACTTATTTACTAAAAATCATAAGCAAGGATGGGTGATGATCGGAGATTTTTTCTGAAGTGGAACAGGTTTGTACTAACATCGAGATATTTTATAAAGTATGTCATATAAGTTTGAATTTTTTTTCCTTTTCAAAAGTAAAATAAATATATTTACCTAAGTTGTTAAACACTAATTTCATATGTCACAATATATATCCTCTAGTTACTTGTTATAAAAGAAGGCATTTCCTTAGCTAGCATTTTGTCTATTTAAAATAGGTTTTGATTCCTTGTTTGTTGACTTGGGTCACTTCAATAAGAGATCTATTTAGGTTCAAATTATTTCCACAATCAAAAGATTGTTCCATCTAATTTCTATGTGTGTTTCTTGGACTACAATCATACGAACTTTCTGCTTTTAAGTCTATGCATATTTATTGAACTAGAATCATAAGAATTTTTTTCTTTTTGTTCTTATATGATGGATTATCCAACACTAATTCTCACATATGTTGGACAGACATGTTGCTTTATCAAGAATCGATAATATATAAGTGATACATTTTACAATTCAATACCAACTGGTGTGTATTGGCCAATGTTTATCATTGCCACATTAACAACAATAATTATGATTCATTCATTGATTTTTGCATCCTTCTCAATTAGAAAACAACCAATGGCTCTTGGGTGTTTCCCTCAAGTCAATATTGTTCATATGTCACAAGCTAATGAGGGTCAGGTTTACTCACCAGAGGTTAACTATGTCCTCATGATTCTTTGCCTTGTTATTGTGGTGGGTTTTAGGGATGGGCTAAAAATTGGCAATGCCTTTGGTGAGTAATTATTTATTAATTTCTTTATTTTTGAAACATATATACCATATATTTTATTAGTGCACAAAAAAAAATACTTTATAGAATCTTACATCGCTAGAAAAATTAGAGGAATGTACATTGTCTCACCTTAAAAGAGGAAAAGCGGACAAGCATGACTACTTTGGCTCCATCTTTAAGAGAGTTAATGGAATTTTGTGCTGCAAGGGTTGTTTTGGTTTGGGTCATTCTTATTACAACATGTTTAGTGACCTTGGTCACGCTCGTCATTCAGAACATAAAATTTTTATTTATAGTAGAATTCTTCATTACTTTTTTCCTTTTAGAAGGCATCTACATAGCTACCTTGTTGAATAAAGAACGACAATGAGATTGGGTGCCCTTTGTAATTTCATCAATCATCATTGCTATAATGCTCTCTTGGAGTCATGGAAGACAAGAAGTACAAAGATGAACTGGAAAGAAAAATGAAGTTAGAAGATTTGCATGCATTTTTGGAGAGCATGGAGATTTATCGAGTACCAAGGTTATCTTTCTTCTGTTGTAATCTTATATATGGTTTACTACCAATTATAAAAAAGTATGTCACTAATGTAAGCGACCTTTAAAAATTTCTAATTATTCTCATGTCAATATTTTTTTCTGTGAAGACAATGCTTTCTAATGAGAGGGTTGTAAAACATGGCCCGAAGGGTGTGTATCGATGCTTAGATCCATGTGGTTATAGGGATGTACCAAATGTGGAAGGACATGAATTTATCAGTCATATTATTTTAAGCATAAAATACCATGTCATATCCAGTGAAATTTACCCTGCAATAAATGTGGATATTGAAATGGTGGAAGACAAAAATTTTGCATATGATGATGAACTAAGGGATATTGAATTAGCCATTGGTAAAGGAGCTATATTTTTCATGAGAATAACCACACTAAGAAAAAGTCGTAATACCAGTGGTTTTCAAAGGTTTTTGATAGACAATCTATACAAGATTCTTCATGGTAATTTTAGGTCATCTATTTCAAACTTGAACATCCCACCTCCCCAATTTTTTCAAGTGGGAATGTTGTAAGAAATGTAGACCTACTTAAATGTTATATTACATCATGCACTTTAAGAATGTTATAATATTTTTTCTAGTTTAACATGATTTTGTTCATTTTGGTTGTAATGGCTCCACTGAGATGTATTTGAAAGTGTGGACGAAAAGTTTAACGTGGATATTGTTTGTGTTAACTTGCACAACAAATCACAGAGGTCAATAGCTTTGAATTTTTATGGAAGAATTCCAATTATGTATTAGAAATAAGTATGGGCATATTTTAGCACCATAAGAATAGTAACCATATATAGGTTTTGGTTGTCTATTCACATTTATTTTATTGAAATATTACATGCAAATGAAATATATTTAGAGTGTTTGGGTATTTTTTTGGGAATGTGTCTATTTTTTGAAAGTTAAACTCATGCATATTTAAATAGTTTTGATCTAGTCATGCTATTACTAGTGGTAGCATGTAAACACAAGTTTACATTTGTGAAAGGTATGGGTAACCATAGGGGTATTTTTTTCTTCTATGATGCAATTTTCCGACCAACTATCATACATTACTTATTGTGTTGTATTTTTTTTTTCACAAGTTATCTAATGTCATTTTGTTGATTACATGAACCAATGCTTCAATATTATTGGTTGAATTCTAAGTTGCATGTTGAGTCCAGTTTTACTTTTATCTAATTTCAAAGTAAGAGGTAAACAAGTTTCTTGGTTTACACCATTTATTTGATACAATTGTGGTTCAAGGTTAAGCTGTATTTTTTCTGCACAAGTATTTAAAGTTGTTATCCATGGAAGTTTGTTTTAGAAACTATGAGATTTTTCATTTCTATCCTCTATTAATGCCTCCTATGGTTGGAAGGTATAAACAATGAGTTGGGAAAGCCTAATGGTGTTTCCAAAATGGTCATGCTCTAAAGACCATGGTAATGCAAATCAATGAAGAGCATGTCTATACATCTCTATGTGGATTGGATTGCTTCTTAAGAAAAAAATGTGATCATCACCCTGTAGCCCTTAATGATGATCCCATGTTTAGTCGCGGTGATGTTTTTGATGAGTGATTATGTTGATAAGTGATTATTAGTAAGTCAGTGGTGAAGTGGCTTGTAGCAAATTTTTTGGACTTTATAAACCATTTAGAGCCTCATTGATTATTTATTTTGTTATTGATATGTATCACACTTGGTGCTTTTTTGATGCATTCACCCTTGCATGGTATATATGGGACAAATTATAATATTTTGTCTCTAATGGTTTGGAATCATGGTTTTTAATCTTAAAAATATATATTTATTTCATTAAAAAATAATTTTATGTATTTTTTTCAAGTCAAGTTTAAAACTTGGTTAGACAAGTGGTTGGTTCAAAGCTTGGTTCTGGTTATACATATATGAATATATATGAACATTGTGTTTAACCTTGAGTACATATTGTCGTGTAACTAGTGTTCATTCATACGAGTGAATTATCAATTTTATATGCATACACATTCTAATTAACTTTGTTCTTTCTTTTCCAAGCTGCACAACATGAGTGGAAAAATTGTGTTCAACAAATTTTCACAAGATCTATTTAGAAAGTAAATTAATATTTTGTAAGAGTGTAAATATGGAAATTGTACTTATCGCAATATGCTTCTAAATTTTAAATTTATTTTTAATATCTCTTGTTGATTTTCCTTGTATGTTATTCTTTCTAATATACATTATGCTTCTTTTTACACCACTAACAGTGGGAAAGCTTCATTTTGGGATAAATAGACACATAATAATTGTGTTTATTTCGATTTAACAGGTTCAATGATTACTAAAGTTATCTCAAATCCATAAAATCAAGAAGTTTCAAACTTCGACAATGATGCCAAATTATATCTTGAACTTATTGTGAGGAAACTTAATTTTGAGGATGTGCTTGAGGTCAAAAGAGTCGAGAATGTGACAAATCATGATTTCAAGGCTATCGAGTATGTTTTGGAAAGGAGGTTTGAAGCACATCCATAAATAATAAAGGTTTGTAGCTCATGTTGTATTTCTATTCGATAAAACTGAAGGACACTTTGCAAGTGAAACTTCTTGATTTATAGCTGCACTTGATATTGTTTAGCATTGTAATTAACATATGCAAATTTTCATTTTCATATTAGATAAACATGCACATTGTATGACATTTATTTAATTTAGTCACAAAATCATTATTTATGTTGGTTAATAATGAACACGTAAAATCAATCAAAAACTACTAAATTAGTAGCTTATATTGATTAATGATGAACACATATAAAATGAATATACAACTGAATTATTCATTTATAATTATTATTAATAAAGTAAATGAAATGTATATAAACTACTAAATTAGTAATTTATATAATGAATATGAAACTACCAAAAAAAGATAAATGACTATTGCAAATGATAAATTTGTGATTACAAATGAAGACTAAATTTTGCATATATACAACTATTAGTATCTAATTTACAATATCTCATAACACGACAAAAATTTAGTCATATTTCATTGTTCATTAATTGGTTTCAATCGATTACTAAAATTAGCATAGATATGACTATTAGTAGCTAATTTACAATATCTTATAACACGACCAAAGCTTTTGTCATATTTCTTTGGTCATTAATAGGTTTTCTCCAGTGATCATATAGTTATATATTTTTGTGTATATTTGGTCATTAATTGTGGTAGTTAATGACTAAATCAATGACTAAATTAATGACCAAATTTATAACTAAATATACTAGTCAATGATAAAATTGAGACAACCAATTAATGACTAAGCTAAAAATGACTAAAAGTTGGTCGCGTTATAAGATACTGTAATGTAGATATTATTGGTTACCAATTGAAAAAAGGTCGTTTATGTGAAAATGTTAGTCATTTTTTAGTAATTAATTAGTAATTTTGTACTAGTGAGTGGAGACAAATGAAAGGGGAAATTCAAAGGAAAAGGGAAAAACAATTCTTCCATTAAGAAAGAGGGTGAAAAAATCACATGCAAGCATTGTTCTAAAGAAGGCCATGATGAAGGCAATCGTTGGAAAATTTATCCTAAGATGAGACACAAAAATTTTAACAAAAAAGGAAAGAAAAATATTTTTGTAACAAATATCACACCCATTGGATTGAAAGGTAAGGACTCTGTTGCAAGCACTAGCTCTTCTAGTAACCTCAATGAAACTAAAAATGATAAGGAAATAATAGAGATTTTCCATATTAGATTTATCTCAAAACATAACAAGATAGACACTTTCTTTGATAGTGGATCACAAGCCAAACTCATTTCAAAAACCATTATCAAGAAACTAAATTTGGAAACCATATCTCATCCTAAACCTTATCCTTTGGGTTGGATATGTGACAATGCAAAATTGCAAGTGACAAGAAAATGAAAACTGAAATTCTCCGTCACTGAAAACTTCATTGATGAAGTAAAACTTGATGTAGTTCCACTTGAAATATGTGGTATTTTTTTGGGAAGCACATATCTTTATGATAGAAAATACATTTTTCATATCCATGAGAACCAGTACCATTTGTTTAAAGATGGGATTGAGTACATTGTTAGAGCACATCACAAGAAATTAAATTTATCTCTTGTGAATGCTGAACAAATGAAGAGGCTTGTTAATTATAGAAATAATTTTTTTCTTTTGATGATCAAACCCAAAAATGATGTTGAGAATTAAGCCTTTCAAGGATGTGATGCAAGGTTAAAATCTCATTTGAGTGAGGTTGTTAACACCTATAATGAGATGTTTCAGGAGCCTAAAGGATTACCTCCTAAAAGAGAAATCCAACATGAGATCCAGTTGCAGCATGATTTTCCTCTTCCAAACGTTGGCATGTACAAGATGTTAGTCATGGATAATGCATAAATCAAGAATAAAATCCAAGAGTTGCTTGATAAAGCGGTCATCAAAACAAGCACATCACCATGTGGGTCAAGTATTTTTTTAGTTCCAAATAAGGATGGTGCATGGCACATGTGTGTGGACTTTAGGGCCTTAAAAAAAATCACCATAAAGAAACGTTACTCTCTTCCTCAAATTGATGATTTACTTGATCAATTGAAAGATTTTGTTTATTTCCCTAAGTTGGACTTGAGGGTTGGATATCATCGTATTAGGATTTATGAAGGAGACATTTGGAAGACAACCTTCAAGAAAAAGAAAGGTTTGTTTGAGTGGTTGGTTATGCCATTTTGGATTTCTTGTTTGAGTGGTTGGTTATGCCATTTTGGATTTCTAATATTCCTGCTACATTCATGAGAGTTATGAATGATGTTTTAAGGACTTTTCTTGATGATTTTGTGATAGTATACTTAGATGACATACTGATTTTTAGCAATATTCATGAAGAGCATGTCAAGCAAGTTAGGCATGTTCTAGATGTCTTAAAGAAATAAATGTTTTTTTAAATATGCCTAAATGTCAATTTGGAAAAACTTCTTTAGTCTACTTGGGTCATATTGATGGAGGGGTAGAGTTGAAGATAGATCCCTCAATGGTTGAAGTCATTTTGAATTGGCCAAAACCCAAGATTGTAACAGAGGTTAGAAGCCTCTTGGGAGCAACCCAATATTGGAGAAAGTTCATTTCTAACTTTTCTTCCATTGTAGTGCCATTACATGCATTGAAAACTTTAAAGCATGTTTTTTCGGTGGGGAGGAAAGCAATAGAAATCCTTCGATGCATTGAAAGAAAGAATCAATACGAAACCAATCCTTTCACTTCCAGATTTTAGATACAAACCGATGTAAATGACTATGCCATGGGAGCAATATTGATGCAACATGATAAGCCCATCTATTTTTATTTTGAAACTTTTAATGGTGCAGTGATTAATTGGGCCTACATATGACAAAGAATTGTATGCTTTAGTGCAAAGTTTGAACAAATGGAAACATTACTTGATGGGTAAGGAAATTATCGTTCACATTGATCATCACATGTTTCAATAATTTCAATCGCAAACCAAGCTCCAACAAGCGAGCCACTTTAGATGGATGGGTTTCTTACAACAACTCCACTTGGTGATAATTTATAAGAAATGTATTTATAACAATATTACTGATATGCTTTATATGCCAATTGTTATTGAACACATTATTCTTAAGCATAATTTTATCATGAATGAGATTTATGTTGAGCAATATGCTTTAAATGAGGATTTTAGGGATGTATATGAAAATTTGTGTGAAGGTAACCAAGCAGAGGAATTAGATTATCATGTGCATGATAAATTGTTGTCTCATCTTGGCAAGCTATGTATTCCATAGGGAGAAAAAGTCAACATCATAAGGGAAGCACATACTTCTCTTATTGCTGGCCATTTTGGCATAGGTTAGACAGTGGCACAATTAAAGAGGTATTTTTACTAGCCTCGTATTCTTGAAAGTGTGTCACGATATGTTAGAGGATGTTATTTATGTTTCCTCAGTAAGCCTAGCAATAGAAATTTGGGATTATATTCTCCACTTCTCGTTCCTTCCCGTTCCTTCCTGTCCTTGGGAAAGCGTTTCTATGGATTTTGTGGGAGGTCTACCTATATCTAGGAAAGGCCATGATTATCTTTATGCAATTGTGGATCATCTCAGAAAAATGTTTATTTTGATGCCTTGTAAGAAGTAGGTTACAACTGAATATACTGCACAATTTTTCTTTCTAAATATATGGGTTCATTTTGGGTTTCCCATATCCATTATTTATGATCGAGATTCTCGATTTTTCGAGAAATTTTGGTCAATATTATAGGGAATCATGGAAACCAAATTGAAAAAGAGCACACCATTCCATCTGCAAATAGATGAAAAAATAAAAGCAGTGAACATGACGATAATACATATTCTTTGTGGTTATTGCAGCAAGCATCCTAATTTGTTGGATGAACATTTGCACTACATTCAACATGCTTACAACTGGACTAAGAATTCATCGACTCAAACATCTCCATTTGAGGCATGCTTGGGATACTTACCAAAATTTCCTTTAGATTTTATATTTCAGAAAGATATTTCTATTGATATACATGCTGACATAAAAATGATTAAGAGGTTCATTGAGAAAATTGAATTAGTGCATCAAATGTTTCAAGGACTGTTGGAAAAGAATCAAGCCAAGTACAAGACAAGACATAATAGACATCATGCTGATCACAATTTTCAAGTGGGAGATGAAGTTTGGATTCACATTAGCAAGGAAGGACCTTAAGGAGAAGGTAAAAAACTTAAACCAATAAGATATGGTTCATTCAATATTTTATAAAATATTGGAAATAATTCCTTCGGGTTAGATTTTCCTCCATATATGCAAGTATATGCAGTTGTTGATGCTGAAAATTTGAGATTATATGAGCCTCATTTGATTGAAGATCAAGGAGTTAATGTTCACATTCCTTCAATTGAATATTTCTCTCTTGAATATCTTATAGAATTGTAGCAAGACACCATCCTTGATAGGAAAAGAATAACTTCAAAATGAGGGAGTGTGGAGTACCTTTGTGTGGGGCTGAAAGGGAGAAATATAAGAAAATACATATGGATAATCATGGAGTAGGGTTAAACAATTGGCGCGG
The DNA here is from genome assembly GCA_034641835.2 of Pinus albicaulis. NCBI lineage: Eukaryota > Viridiplantae > Streptophyta > Pinopsida > Pinales > Pinaceae > Pinus > Pinus albicaulis. The sequence goes on along the minus strand of CM076582.1, from coordinate 226,014,527 downwards.
ACTTCAGATCCAACGACGGAAAAAAGGGCATGTGGCCCAATCTTATCCGCTCACGGGTATCATCGGGAATCTAAAGAAAGCGATATTTTTCACCCAATTCGGCATGAATCTTATCAACCTTGGGAGAATTCAGCACTTGGCAGCTACGAAAATGGAGGATTCATAGGATGGTTAGAAGGTAAGTGTAGTTTGTAGAGAATTTAGCGAAAAAACTTCTCTAGAACATAACTTCTTGAGTTGTTGGCAAAATTGAGCCCAACAAGAGCCCAAATTAGGGGTTTTTACTATTCTAGAGCCATTGGAGATATTATTTTTACATAATGAGCACTGCATATCCTTGTAATCACATATTTGGACACTTAATGAAAGATGCCCAACATTGGAAGTTGGACCAGGAGATGTAGTCCATGAGGGGTGATCTCCTTCATCATTTTTTTGTCTTGTGTTATTATATATGGTACTATTATATATGTTTTTATGAGACAAATTGGGTTAAAAAACATTAATTTATGTGCTTTTGTGAATTTCCTAATTGCAATTAACTTGCACATTTCATGAAACCCAAGTTTATAAAAATAAATCATCTACTTACTTTAATTTGTCAACTATCAGAAGTTTACTCATGGGTGGTGCGATCAATGCTTCTATAAATTGTTTCAAGTTGATGAAGAGCTTGGTATTCCAAGTCCCCTACATTCATTGCTTGTCAAGTGACTTCCAATCAGTTGCGTGATGTCATTGCACCTAGGTCTGTACATTTGAGAAATGAAAGGAAAGCATTTTTTAATGAGTGCTCCAGAATTACAACTTGATTCTTTTTATAATCTTACATGGGTTTAACCCAATAAACAAAGGCACAACTCTGCCATAAAGTCACGGGATTTTCTTTGTAATAGATGAAGAGCTATTTACAAGGAAAGTATGATGTAGTGTGATATTATTCAGCACTACTGGAAAACATATCGGAAAACCTTCCAAGACATAGTACAAGTAGACTCGGTTGATCCTAAATTATTTAAACATGCTATGTTTAATACTTTTTTACCAAAATCTAACTAATTATTTTTTGGCTAATTTTATGTTGTTGTTTTTTAAAATTGGTTTTTGAATAAATATATGTGGATTCAAAAAATTGAAAAGCCCCTAGGGAATTCTCATTCAGGAGAGTTTTGAATCCCAACTTGTGAATCTTAGAAATTATTACCTAATATTGGGCAAATTATAAGAGAAAATATAATGGATAACTTTCCAAAACATTGGATAACCATCCAAAATGTAGCACAAGTAGACTAGGTTGACCCAAGGGAAGCCCAATATTTTACTTGCTACATGTCCTAATAATCTTCATTCAAGCAAAGGATTCCCTCAAGTGTCCATGATATACTAAAATACCTCAACTTCCCATCAATGCCTTTCTCACAAGGTGATGGTGGGGGAGAATCATTTAAATCTCGGGTGAAAAATAATATTGTTGTTTTCACAAATTTCACAATATTGTTGTTTCCACAAATTTCACTACCAGCTAGAAGCCTTATGTATTCCACACAAAAAAAAAATATGTAAATTGCCTTGAGTTTCTAAATCAATGATGATACTAGAGAATTAAAAAATTTTGAATCAAAATATTTCTGTACCATATGAATCCAAATTAAAACTTGGTAAATAAGTAATAAACTATATTCATTCATTAAAATTAGTGATATTGTTTATTAAAGTAAATAGATATGAAATTCAATCAACACTATTATCATTATCATTATCAATATAAGTATTTTAATAATCTTTAAAATAATATGTTTCACTATTTATCTATATATAACCAATCATATTTATTTATCTAAATAAAAGTATATTATTATAATTAAATTTATGTTATTTCAATTGATCATTATCTTTTTTAATAATTTCTACACCAAATAGTAATTAAAATTACTGCGCTTAACTTACTATCGGGGTGAACACCTGGCGAAATAGCATCAACCATACCAACGATGGCGGTGGGATCTAGTACGAAGCAAGTCAAGTTAATAATGGGCCATTGGGATCACAGCCAAAGCCAGGACAGGAACGAGCGAAGTTTAATGAGATCGCAGATCATCCAGGCTGTGCTGTTAGTCGGAGGACAGCCTCACTCTTGCATGGTAAGTTTCTTCTTTAACCCCCTCCATGCGGCCTTGCTCTTCTTATTGCATGCAAACGCTGGATTAAGGCAGAAGGAGAAGACGTGCAGCGAGGCTCTGTTCGGTAAATCGACTGGGTGGTGGTATGTTCATAACCTCTTCCTTCTCATGAATATGGATAATCTTGCTCTCTCCCATAATCGTTGGTGGCATAATTGGATAGATTGTACTGGTAATGTAATTTCTGATTCTGGTTTACCTACTCAAAAGATAGTGAAACCCTGCTTTTGCGACCCATGCAACCAGGCGGCCGCTTGGCAAGGCATAACTCGCATCCCCAAGGCTGGTAACAAGCTTGTCACCTTCCATACGAAGGGGAATTACTGGGATAAAGTTTGTAGTGTCAATAGCAGGGTAAAGGTTAGGGTCGGCTCACCTTTAAACCATAATGCCAGTAGTTTGAGTAGGGAGTTCATAATTCCTGTTTCTACCGCCAGTCCGGTCATGAATATGGATGTTTTTATCAATTTCTTAAGGTCAAGGTCGATAGATATGGTTCTGAGTCGCAGTGAAGGAGTCAAGTATTGTAGTGCTCAATTAAGGATACATCCTCTGTTCAGAGAACCAAAGTATAAGCTCAGGAATGATTTTCATATACTGGCCTTGGTCATGAATAATGCCCCGTCCTTGCTCACTTTGCCTATTACGCTTAGGACCCTCAGTTTTGTTTTGAAAGTGATTCCCAGGACTTCCGCCCTCATGGAACAGAATAGGGAGGTTAACACAGAGCCTGTTCATAAAAACAATAATGGTAGGCAGTGTGTCTATGTTTATGCTGTTAGTAGTGTGGCCATAGGCAGTGGCGGTATGTGTTACCATATCCAGACAGAAGGTATTGTAATTTGGCAAACTGAATGGGATCGGGCTTTAACTAAAGTTTGCTATATATTTATGTTACAGTTTCATAATCAGGAAAGGATGGGGAAACGCCGTGCAGCCTCTCAGTCCGGGAAAGGGAAGCAGTTAATGCAAGCAGAACCAATGCCAAAGAAAAGAGGCAGGAAATCTACCTAGGAAATGGTGGAAACACTGGTAGATAGCTATGTTAAAGGGAACCCCTCTAAGACACGACATGAAATCCGGGGATGGGAAAGGGAGATTCAAGTTGAACCAAAAGATAATGAAGCAAAAGAAGATATTCTAGATTTCATCAATGATCCAACCAATACCCGAGGTCGCCTCTCTCTGTTTCAACAAACTATTCATACATATTGGACTATGAAATGTCTGTTAGCAAAAGCCATGCAAAGCTTTCCCCCGGGTAAGCAAAGCATGGATGCATCAAAGATGAAAGCCAGAATTATGGAAAAGCTGGAGGATATGCAGGACCAACTCTCGCATATCAAAATAACCCAATACCAGGCAGCAGACAGAATGAACAGATTGGATGAAAAAGTAGCCCGCATGGAAAAACAATTACAACAGCTGCAACAAGTGGATATGCCCGGGTCTACTGTTAAAGACCCTGCTCCTGTTTCAAGTTCAGATGGTTAAATACTCTTTTACTGTTTTGTTGAATGTTTTTAGGATTACTGTATATAATTAAGAACCAAAGTCAACAGTTAGATAGTAATATTTTGGAGCAGTTAGCTCATGAAGGATATAGAACAATGAAACTCTTTCAGTTTTGGAACGCGTTTCATGCATTCAGATGGCCAACAGACCTGGTTTCCTTCGGGCAGGTTGAGGCTAGATCTGAAATATCTAATTTTGTAACCTGCTTTTTAAAGATAAATAGACAATAGAGTGGGCCTACCATATTTACAAAAAAAAAAAAAAAAACTTACTATCCTTCAGGCGAAAGGACAATCTCAAAGTTCATTAGATCATCCTTTCCATTTGGAAATGATATATCAGAATTATTTCGTTTATTTAAATAGATGAATTTTACAAATTTCACTATAATAAATTAGTTTCAACCAGTGAAAGTAAATAATAAGTATTTTCTGTCAATAACTTAAGTCTCATTTGTAATTCCTCCAAATGAAAATAAATATTTAAAATGCCAGATAATTTTAAATCCAGAGCTTCTAATAAGGAAATGGCTGGAGACATGTACCAACCTTTCTCGAGGACCAATGCACCAGGGATTTTCTTCTTCATAGATTGTCTTCCATTAGTATTTTCAGCAGCTTCAGCCTTTTGCTGGTTTCTTTGGAAAAAATTAATCATTCTGAATACTACTAGAGATGAGATAATGCTCAAAATGTTTTAGGATCAGTCTGAATACTATTGTGTAGTGTCAACATTTTTTTTCCTTTTTCAAATACTCCTCGAGTTATAGAGTTGAGGGTTACATCCCATTAATAGTCACGTCAGTACTGAGAAAAATATAAAAAATAAATATATTAACCATTATTATTGTTTATATAAATAAACATAAAAATAACAAACACACCAAATTTGTCTCCATCTTCAGGAGTGTTGGTCCATTTAATATAAAAGTCTTCTTCTTTCTACAACATCAGCACATCATTCCAGGTGGCATTGTTTTCCTTGAATAAGGGTGACCAGTTAGTCTGCATTTATTGATAGCAAGCTACATATGGTTGTCCTCACTAAATTATGATTAAGTTCAAAAATAATTCTGAGTATCCGTCCGTAAAGAAAATGTTTTTTCTTTACAATTGAGTGCTTCTCACATAGTTTTACTTTAATTTATTAGTTTACAATACAACAATAATGTAATTTTTGATATTTTGTTATCATGTCATTGTGAGATATTATTTCTGAGATTTTTATGTGTTGTTTATGAAATTGAAATTAGCCAAATATTTAAATTAGGGAGATGAATTACATAGCATCACATTTTTTGGTTCATAGCTACAACATTTGCAAAATCTAGTGACAACTTTATTTAATGAGAATTACTTTGATTCCTTTTATATAATTATTAAAAGGCTTCCATGGTCTAACATATGAGATATCATTATTGAAATTATCAAATATTTATATAGAGTAAGTCATTAATCTATGATCCATATCCATGGTTATTATATTATAATTAAAATCATTACATAGTCTAATATATGAGATATCATTTTTGAGATTATCCAATATTTATATAGACTAAGTCATTAATCTATGATCCATATCCATGGTTATTAGTTGCCACTAACCAATTTCTCACCAATTATTCACAAGGATGAAGTGGAATTGAAACTAGTGAAATGAATCACATAGCATCAATCACTCTCTCTACGAATTTTCACATAATGAATAGGTATTCCTATAATGTCACACATCCAAAGACTTCTTTGACTCAAGAAAACTTGTAGGAATTTTCAAGGTAAGTTCCTTAGATCAAAAACCAAAGGTCACCGTTTAGAAATAGATACAAATCAGTACACGAGTATTTGATGTGGTTAAAAACCTCAAAGAGAGAAACAATCCACGACCTGAGCCAACGCGGCCACTTCAGGAAATTTATTAATATAAAGACAAAAAATTTAAATAATATTCTCTCATAAATGGTTACGAGATAAATGACCCTCCATGCTCTTTAAAAAGAGATCATGGACCAATAAGGTGTGAAGCCATAGATCAAGTGTCGGTAATACTGAGGAGACATGAACAATCGGATCACTACATATTGTGACCATCGGATTATAAGTTACAAATGTACATAATAAAGAAACAAAATTTACCTAAATCTATGGTAGAAAAAGTTATAGCTAACTATTTCCTATGCGTCAAAATATCCTAACATCCCCCTTAAGAACAACTTGGGATAGGATTGAATGATTTACAAAGGTGACACAAAAGGAGACAATTTCCTATGTGTCGAAATATGCTAACATCACCCCTTAAGAACAACTTGGGATAAGATTGAAGGATATAAAATGGTGACACAATAGGAGAAGGAAGGAGGCATTAGAGCCTATCCCCCCTTTACGATCGAAGTTTGGTAAACTTCTCTTTTGTGAGAGCCTTTGTAAAGATATATGCCGCTTGATCATTGGTTGAACAATAATGCACTTCAAGAACACGATCTTGAATGAGATTTCTGATGAACTGTATGTGGAGCTCAATGTGTTTCATAAGCTGATGCTGAACTCGATCTTTGCATAGCTGAATGGAACTCTGATTATCACAACAAAGTGTAGTTGGATGATGCTGATGAAGACCAAATTAAGATAGGATCTTACCAAGCCACATGGCTTCCTTGCTGGCTTCAACTGCACCACGATACTCCTCTTTTGTCGAAGAAAGAGAGATTGAACGTTGTTTCTTACAAGACCATCTAATAGGTCCTGAACCAAGAATGAATACATATCATGCAGTAGACTTTTAATCATCACGGTCATGAGCCCAATTAGAATTAGTGAAACCAATAAATAATGGAGATCTACACTGTAATGAATCCTAAACTGAACTGTACCTCAAATATATTGAAGTATTATTTTAGTTTCTTTCTAGTGACTTTCATGAGGTTGGTGCTTAAACTGAGCAACAAGACCAACGACAAAGGAAAGGTCATGATGGGTATGGGTTAGATACAGAAGTTTGCCAACAAGTTGACCATATAAGGTAGCATCAAATTCAGGGGTAGTACAAGTAGTTGACAACTTGACTCCAGAATGAGAGGGAGGAGGGGTTGGCTTACATTTTTCCATGTGAAAGTAGCATAGAAGATCACAGGCGTACTTGGACTAAGAAAGGTTACTATCTTCTTTGGATTGCAAGACTTGAAGACCAAGGAAATAATGCAAGTTTCCTAAGTCTACCATTTCAAACTTCTTTTTGAGGCTAGACTTCACATGGTTTATGTGGTTGGGATCACCACCAGTAACAATAAGATCATCAACATAATGAACAAGGATGATGAAGGACTTACCCACTTTCTTAGTGTAGATAGTGTTGTCAGAATGGCACCTAGAAAAGCCATTATTGTTAAAATTTGGGTAGCAGAGGACAAGTGGTTTTCTAAGGCTTTGATATTTGGCCTATGGAAAAGTGTCCAAATGTATTTGTGCTTTTCTCTTAAAGTGACTTTATAAGTGGTAAAGTCAAATCTAATTTAAAAGTGACTTTATAAGTAATAAAGTTACAAAGTCTAATTTTAAAGTGACTTTATTAAAGTCAATGTGAAGTTAGAAAGTGAAAAGGTGACTATAGAAATAAAAGACTAAGTAGTTCTTTATTTAAGTGGGGTGAATTTAAAATTACAAAGTGAGAATTAAATTCACATTTAATCTTAGCCCTGGATCTAAAGCTATCTCAGCCATTGGATCTAGGGATTCCATAAAAGTCACTTAGGGTTAGGTTAAAGTAGGAAAAGAAGAGAAAATGTCATTCACTCTTTCATGAGGAGATTGAGAGAGAGGAAGAGAAGGAGAGCAGGAAAATTTTTCTAAGCATGAGAAGCTGAGGGATGGAGACATTTCAGCAATTCGTATAATAGTTGTATGTTTCACACTTTTCGAGGCAACAGTCCATACAACATTTATTGGCACACTTTTCGAGTCAGATTTCCGTACAAAAACAGTAGGCATGGATTTCGATATTTTTACAACTCAAATTTCGAGGGGAAGAAAAAATAGTGGCCAACACACATTCTAAGGCTGAGTGGGCACAGATTTTGAGGCTGAAAGAGGAAGTTGTCGATTTCGTATAGTCTATAAAGTAGTACGGAATTTCTGACATAGATTTCAAGGAGAGAGTACAACATTTAATGTTGTTATCTCTTGCTGTAAAAAAAATTCCATTTTGAATGTTTTACCAATTAGCACATTTTTCGAGGCAGAGTCAAACACAGAAATCTAGTTAAGTTTATTGTTATGATTGCTAGAATTTTTCTATATATTTCAATTATCTGTAAAAGAATTTTATCAGAAATAAAGAAGAGCTCTCGAACTGGTTTTCCCCACGAGTGGTAGGGGGTTTTTCTAGGGTCACATTGACCAAAAGTCAACGTGTTATTTTTTGTATGTGGCTGTCATATTTTTCTGAGTTTTATTTCTGCAATTTCCAGTACTGTGAAATTCCTCAATTTTGTTTTTTTAAATATTTATCGTTTCTAGAATTTTGAATGTATGATTATGGGAATGAGAATTTAACTATATGAGAGTGATAAGGAGAAACTGATAACCAGAGTGGGTCTAAAATTTATACATGGTATCAGAGCTTGGGTGGCTGAAAAGTGCAGTTTGAGATAGCACGTGAAAAATTAGAGCAAGCTAGCTTCACATAGAAAACTTAACCTTTACCACGGATTTGAAAATTTCAGTTTGTGACAACAGCAAGCATGTCTTTGGGTGTGAGAGTTGAGGATAGGTTGGATGGGCAGAGCAAGTAAAGTGCATGGAGGGAGAGAATCTAGAGCATATTTGAGGAGGGAGAAGTTTGGGGCATAATGGTACATACCACACAACACCTAGTAGCAGTGCATGTTGACCCTGTTCAGTTGAATGATTTTAATAAGAGGAATTCCAAGGGAAAAATACTGATTCTCGATGGTGTTAAAGACCATGTCATTGCTCATGTGAGAGGAAAGACATATGCACATGATATGTGGACAACCTTGACCAATATTTACCAGAGAACAAATGAAAATAGGAAAATATTCCTAAGGGAGAAGTTGAAGTCCATTAAAATGGCTAAGACTGATGGTGTTACAACATACCTCACAAATATCACTTTTGTGAGAGATGATTTGGCTACTGTTGGAGTTGGGTTTCATAAAGAGTGATGCAAATCCGAACCTGTACCTTATTTTGGTAGGTGAGGAGCCTCTCATTATCTTGTTGTATGTGGATGACTTTCTCATTATAGGTGCAGATAAACTCATAGAGGGATGCGAGAGAGATCTTACTTCAGAGTTCGAGATGAAGGAAATTAGCTTGATGCATTAATTTTTGGGATTGGAGGTATGGTAGGAGGAGGGGAATTTATTCTTGGGACAGGAGAAGTATATTGTAGAAATTCTTAGCATATTTCACATGAAGGATTGTAAACCCATGTATACACCTATGATCACTAACTGGAAGAAGCTTCATGCTTCTAATTTCAAGTTGGTGGATCCCACCTTGTATAGACAGCTTATTGGTTCCTTGATGTATTTGGTCAACACTCAAAAAAATATATGTTTTGTAGTCAACACGATGAACGAGTTCATGTGTAAGCCCAGGAGAGTGCACTAGGTTTCTGCAAAACACATACTTCATTACTTGCAGGGGACAATGGATTATCGTCTGTATGATAGACATGGAGATGGAGTGAGACTGGCAGGGTACATTGATTCTGATTGGGTAGGTTGTGCTTCTGATAGGAAGATCACTTCAGGGTGTTGTTTCGGGTTGGGTTCGATGGCTAGGTTCGGCAGTTGTGTCATGGTTCATCTGGAAGAAACAGTCAGTTGCATTGAGTTCAGCAGAAGCAGAGTACATGGTAGACAATTTTTCTAGTTGTGAAGCCATATGGCTTCACAAGATGTTTTTTTATTTATTTGGTCAGGCGTTTAGAACTTCAATGATATACTGTGATATGAGAGTTGCATTAAATTACAGAGAATCCAGCATTTCATGACAGGTCAAAACATATCAGGATCATATATCATTTCATCAGAGACTATGTTCAGAAGGGAGTTGTGAAGCTTGAGTATATTCCCATAGATGAGCAAGTAGCAGACATATTCACCAAAGCCTTACCATAGGGCAAGCATGTCTACTTCATAGACAAGATGGGGGTGGTGACGAATACTTTCCTCAGTGAGAAGGAGAGTTAAAATTTGGGTACCAACGGACAAGTGGTTACCTAAGGCTTTGATCTTTGGCCTAGGGAAAAGTGTCCAAATGTATTTGTAATTTTATCCTAAAGTAACTTTATAAGTGGTAAAGTCAAATCTAATTTAAAAGTGACTTTATAAGTAATAAAGTTACAAAGTCTAATTTTAAAGTGTCTTTATTAATGTCAATGTGAAATTAGAAAGTGAAAAAGTGAATATGCAAATAAAAGGCTAAGTGGGTCTTTATTTAAGTGAGGTGAATTAAAAATTAGAAAGTGAGAATTAAATGCACATTTAATCTCAGCCCTAGATCTAATGCTATCTCAGCCATTGGAATTAGGGATTCCCCAAAATTCACTTAGGGTTAGGTTAAAGGAGGAAAAGACGAGAAAAGGTCATTCATTCTTTCATGAGAAGATTGAGAGAGAGGAAGAGAAGGAGAGCAGGAGAAATTTTCTGAGAGTGAGAAGTTGGAGGGAGATAGTTCATTAGTCCGTACAATATCTATAGGTTGCACGTTTTTTGAGGAAACAATCTATACATCATTTATTGGAAAACTTTTCGAGACAAATTTTATTACAGCAACAGTGCACATGGATTTCAAGGTCCGTACAACGTAGATTTAGAGGGGAAGAAACAATAGTGGGAAGAACGCATTCAGAGGCTGAGTGGGCATAGATTTCAAGGATGAAAGAGGGAACTATCAATTCCATAGAGTCCGTACAAGAGTACAACATTTATGCCACAAATTTTGAGGAGACATTATAAAGTTTAATGTTGTTATCTCTTTCTATAAAAAAAATTATGTTTTGATTGTTTTACTGATTCGCACATTTGTTGAGGAGGAGTCAAGCACGCAAAACAAGATAAGTCTGTTATTGTGATTGCAAGAATTTTTCTCTATATTTCAGTTCTCCGTAAAAGAATTATATCAGAAATACATAAAAGCTCTCAAACTGGTTTTCCCCAGGAGTTGTAGGGGGTTTTTCTAGGGTCACATTGACAAAAAATCAGCTCATTATTTTTATGTGTGTGACTGTCATATTTTTCTAATTTTTATTTATGCAATTTCTAGCACTGTGAAATTCCTGAATTTTTGTTTTCAAAAATATTTTTCATTTCCAGAATTTTGAATGTATGATTATGGAAAAGGGAATTTAACAATATGGGAGTGATAAGGAGAAAGTGATAATCGGAGTGGGTTCTAATTATTCTACAATTATCTAAGAGAAAACTATTCATTTTGGCATACCAAGCCCGAGGAGCTTGTTTGATACCATAGAGAGACTTCATAAGGTGACAAACAAGGCTAGAGTCATTTTGGATAAAGCCATGGGTTTGTTCCATGTAGATTTCTTCATGTAAATCCCCATGTAGAAAGTCATTTTTTACATCCATCTGATGGACTTCCCATTTAAAGGAGGCAACAAGGGAAAGAACAAGGCAGATAGAATTAATTTTGGTAACAAGGGAGAATGTTTCAGTATAGTCAATGCCTTCAACTTATCAAAATTATTTAGCAACAATATGAGCTTTATGTTTATCCACTTGTCCATCTGGTCCAAACTTTTTTCTGTAAACCCATTTCCATCTGACAAGTGTTCTTCCCTTTGGAAGAGGCACAAGGTCCCAAGTATCGTTGGCCAGTAAAGAAAAATATTCTTCATTCATAGCTTCATCCCAATATGGATGAATTGAAGCTTCTTCAAAAGTATCTAGATCCGGATTTTCTGGAAGTTGAGCCAATAAGGAAGAGGCTCTTTCAAACTGAGAACGGGTATGACATCGATCTGCAGGGTCACCTGCAAGAGAAATTGTTGCATCTCGAGTAGAGCAGACCCATCTTGGGATATGGAGGTGAAGCAACATATTCAAGGGGTGGAGGATGATTGTCATCCTCACAATCATCATCCAAAATAGAAGGAATGTTGTCAAAAATAGAAGAGATAGAGAGAGGTGAGACATATGCCGAATGAGGCTCGCAGGCCAAAGGTTGCACACCTGTCGAACTAGGCTCACAGGCCGATATATTTTCAAAAAATTTTACATCTCTTCTAATGATTATGTTTTTTGGATTTTGGTTGAAGAATCATATATCCTTTGACATCTTTCGAATATCCAACAAAAATGCATTTTTCACTCTTAGGTTCTAAGGTTTTATGTTTTTCATGTGGAATATGGGCCCAAGCTTCACTTTCAAAAACACGAAAGTGACTTACATCTGGTTTTATTGAGCTCGAGACTTCTTCTGGAGTTATATTCCTTAAAACCTTAGTAGGAGTGTGATTTACTATGTAATTTACACATTTAATTGCTTCTGCCCAGAAATTGACACCAAGTCCTCTAGATTGAACCATACAATTAGCCATTTATTTTAAGGTGTGATTCTTCCTTTCAACTACACCATTTTTTTGTGGAGTATATGGAACAATATGTTTCAATTGAATTCCATGCTCAGTGAAAAAGTTGATAAATTTATTGTTAACATTTTCTCCTCCATTGTCTGATCTTATCTCAATAATTGGATGTCCAAATTGTTTCTCAAAAAATGCCTTATAGGCCAAGAACATGTTAAAAACTTCACTCTTGAGTTTTAAAAAGTATACGCAAGTGCGTCTGGAAAAATCAATGAAAGTTAAGAAGTAATTGCAACCAGAGAAAGAAAAAAAGGAAGTGGACCACATAAATCACTGTGCACAAGCTGCAAAGGGGTTGAAGTGTGCCAAGAGGCACGTTTGTCAAAACTATCCAGATGATGTTTTCCGAGCATCCAGAAAAAACACCATCTCGTAAAGATACCATAGGAAGAACTGTCACCATATTTTCCTTACATAGAGTTTGAAAAGAGCGATAGTTTAAGTGACCAAATCGCTCATGCCAAAGTTTTCTCACTTCATCATTATGAGAAACAAAAATGAAGGGAAGACTTGATGACCCAGAGTTATCAAAATTATACAACCTTGTGGAATCATCGGCAATGCTAGTAGCTAAAATATTTCTAGGATCTTTGAGGTCCTTAATTACAACATCATGAGGTGATAATTCTACAGTTTTCCCTTCACTTGAATGAGTTATTTGATAAATAGATAGAAGGTTGCAGGACAAGGTAGGAACAATTAATAGATCATTAAATTGACCATTATCTAGATCAATGGTTCTATACCCTGCAACAGTAAGATATCTATCATCACCAACATAAATATTTTTGGTGTTACAATAATTTAAAGAAGAAAACATGGCTTTATTTTTTTCCATGTGGTAATAGGCTTGAGAATGAATGAGCCACTCATGAGAATGAGAAGAAGAAGATACATTTAATGCATAACTAGATCTTGATGCTTGACAACCACAAGAAGAAAGTGCCATTACTGAATATGAAGTTGGAGAGTTCTCGAAATTGATGTTTTTTTTCTTCATTGCTACTTCTAAGGCTTCCATATTCTTAAAAAATTTGGACTTTAGATGCCCATCACTGTTAGGTCCCTATATTACTAGTATAGTACCTTATTGTTGTTAGTGTAACCCCTTTATTGTTATTATTGTACCCTTGTAACCCCCATTCTGTTATTATTGTGCCCCTAAAATATTATTGTTAGGTCGGCTAGGATTACATTGTGGCCCACTAGGATTACATTATGGCCCTATGGACTCCTATATATAGAAAGGAGGTTTTGTAAATTGTATCATCCAAGAATTGTTCATTTATGTAATGTATTGGAGGTTGCCCCCTCGAAGTGGCTCATTTCTAAGGCGTTTATATCTCTTTTATTCTCTTTTTGAGTTGGTTACACAACATTTGGTATCAGAGCTTTGGGATTCTAGGGTTTCACTGCTCCAAACAGGTCATCGTGGAATTTTCGCTATAAATTTTTTTCTACGAAGCTTCAGAAGCTGAAATTTCTAGGGTGCGAAGCTGAAATCTTGAGGAAGGTTGTCTAAAAATTTCAGATCTTGGTTCACAATATTTGAGGAGATATCATCTGTGGAAGTTAGGTATTTTTTCAGGCTCATAAACAGGTCATCGTGGCATTTGCGCTATAATTTTCTGTTATTATTGTGCCCCTAAAATATTATTGTTAGGTCGGCTAGGATTACATTGTGGCCCACTGGGATTACATTATGGCCCCATGGACTCCTATATATAGAAAGGAGGTTTTGTAAATTGAATCATCCAAGAATTGTTCATTCATGTAATGTATTGGGGGTTGCCCCCTCGAAGTGGCTCATTTCTAAGGCGTGAATATCTCTTTTCTTCTCTCTTTGGAGCTGGTTACACAACATTTGGTATCAGAGGTTTGGGATTCTAGGGTTTCGCTGCTCCAAACAGGTCATCGTGGCATTTTCGCTATAACTTTTTTCTACGAAGCTTCAGAAGCTGAAATTTCAAGGGTGCGAAGCTGAAATCTTGAGGAAGGTTTTCTAAAAATTTCAGATCTTGGTTCGCAATATTTGAGGAGATATCATCTGTGGAAGTTAGGTATTTTTTCAGGCTCATAAACAGGTCATCGTGGTATTTGCGCTATAAATTTTTTTTTACGAAGGTTCAGAGTCTGAAATTCATATGGTGCGAAGCTGAAATCCTGAGGAAAGTCGTCAAAAACTTTCAGAGCTTGGTTCGCAATATTTTTGGAGATATGATCTGTGGAAGGTAGTGCTTTTTCAGGCTCCTGAATTTCATCTCAAAGAGGTGATCGTGGGAAAAGTTCAATAACTCTCTCTCTGAAGATTGGATTGGAGTGCCGTCAAAAGTGGTCGCAATTACATGGCCTGTAGTTTCTTCGCTATCAATTTCAGAGACAAAGGACAAAACGGTGACACGTGGCAAGTCGTACAAGTTCGCTCTACTGAACCAGTCCAGAATTAGGTCATTGTGGGAGATTGGACACAACTTTGTCTTGGAGAATCAAAATCAGGTCAGACCTATGGCATTTGAAAGAAGCTTCAGAGGGCTACTACGGGGATGAATTTCAGATAAGCTCAGAGGATTTCAGCTACAGAAGCTACAGTGATAATTCATTTAATATCGAGCTCCTCAAAAGCAAGAAAAAAGGTGTGTATTTTTTTTAAATTTCATAAGTCTTGCTTGAAGAATCAAGTTGAATTGATTCCAGGCATCTTATGAAATAGATATCAATATTGAATTCTAAAATGGCCCCTAAAAAGAATTCAACACCCATCAAGCCTTGAGAAGGCTCTACCATGACTCATGAAGATGAAGAATTGCAACATGATCTATCAAAATTACAAGAACAAGTGCAACAAATTTCACTCTCGCAAAGAGCAGCAAAAAATGAAATGGAATTTTTGAAGAAAGGTGTGGAAGTAAAGATGGATGGTTTGAAGAAAGGCATGGAAGCTAAGATGGATGGCGTGGAAGTAAAGATGGAAGGTTTGAAGAAAGGCGTGGAAGCTAAAATGGATGGTGTGCAAGCTAAGATGGATGGCTTGGAAGCTAAGATGAATGGCATGGAAGCTAAGATGGATGGCATGGAAGTGGGCATGGAAGCTAAGATGGATGACATGAAAGACAACATAGAAAACATGAAGAATGATCTAAAAGCATACATGGAAGGCTTGATGACAAGCTTAAAACCGGAAATGATTCCTAATGGCGGAAATATAGGAGAAGAACCTCATGATGAGAACAAAATAAATGTTAATCGTGATTTCATAAACTCGAATGTTGGTGGGAAGAACCACCATATTCCAAAAATGGATATGAGGAAGTTTGATGGAAAGGATCCTGTAACATGGATACTACGGATGGAGCAATATTTTGATCTCCATAACGTGCAAAACACACAAAAGGTACGCATTGCAACTTTACATTTAGAACAAAATACATTTGTATGGTATCGATGGCTTTGGTCCCGTAAAAAAATTGTCACTTGGTCAATTTTTACGGAGGAAATGATAGCACATTATGAGGATACAAAGAGCAACACCTTCTTTAGCCAATTGATAAATCTCAAACAAAAAGGTTTAGTGGGGCAGCACATTGAGGACTTCCAAAAATTGAATATAAGGGTAACTGATATTCCAGAGGAACACAGGATCGATCTCTTCATAGGCACTTTAAAGGATAACATCCAACATGAAGTTCGTGTTTTGGAACCGGATTCATTAGAGAAGGCATTCAGGTTGGCAAGAAAAGTTGAATGTAAAATAATGGCGACAAGGAAGCCTACCACTCAATTCTATAAAGAAGGAAGTGTTGCTACGCCTAGATTTCCACAACCTACAAAGTTGACACCACAAAAATTGGAAGAAAAAAGAGCAAAAGGGCTTTGCTACAGTTGTGATAGCAAATACACTAAAGGTCATAAGTGTGCTGAGAAGAAATTATTTTACATAGATTGTGAAGAAGAAGAAGAAAATGAACAAGAAGAGAATATACACCAGGAACCACCCCTAGAAGAGGAAGAAATGAATCCGACCATATCGTGTAATGCACTGGCAGGAATTACCACTCCTCAAACTCTCAAGATAGAAGGACATATAAAAAAGAAAAGGGTAATAGTGTTGATTGATTCGGGTAGCACCCATAATTTTATTCATTATAAGGTAGCCAAGGAATTAAATTGTTTCCTATACCCAGCACCAGAATGTCAAGTGATGGTTGCAAATGGAGGAACTATAAATTGCTCTGGAAAATTCCATAACATCAAGCTAACCATGGGGGAATATGTGTTGACTAGCCCAATGCTTTCCATTCCTATGGGAGGTGCTGATGTTGTACTAGGAGTACAATGGTTACAATCTTTGGGGACGGTAGCTTTTAATTTTCAAGAACTTTTCTTGAAATTCGTTTCAGAAGGAAAGGAAGTCGAACTACGGGGTATTGAAGGGAAGCCAGGAAGGATAATAAGCTCTAATGGCATGACAAAGCTTCTAAAGAAAGAACAACGAGGCGTAATTGCACAATTATGCTCACTAGAAGTTCCAACATCAAAATCATCTATTCCTGCAGATCTCCAACAAGTCTTGGACAATCATTCCAAGGTGTTTGAAACTCCCAAAGGACTCCCACCCATTCGTGATCATGATCATGCTATTCATTTGATTCCAGGAAGTGTTCCTCCAAACATCCGGCCTTATAGATATCCTTACTTCCAAAAGAGCGAAATTGAACGCATGATTGCAGAAATGTTAGAGGCGGGTATAATTCAACCTAGTCAAAGTTCTTTCTCTGCTCCTGTGGTATTGGTACACAAGAAGGATGGATCATGGCGAATGTGTCCGGATTATAGGGAGCTCAATAAGCTCACCATTAAAGATAAATTTCCCATTCCTGTGATTGATGAATTATTGGATGAATTACATGGAGCAATTTATTTTACCAAGTTGGATCTTCGTTCGGGATATCATCAAATTAGAATGAAGACTGAAGATATTCCAAAAGCAGCATTTCGAACTCATGAGGTCCATTATGAATTTTTGGTCATGCCTTTTGGCCTTACCAATGCACCTTCTACATTTCAAGGGTTGATGAATTCCATTTTCAAACCCTTCCTTAAAAAATTTGTGCTAGTATTTTTTGATGATATACTAATCTACAGCAGGTCTTGGAAGGATCATGTTGAACATGTTGACAGGGTGCTCAAACTATTGCGGGAGAAACAATTATATGCAAAAACATCCAAATGTTTCTTTGGAGTACAAGAGGTGGAATATCTGGGTCATATTATATCTCACGAGGGTGTTAAAGTAGACCCTAACAAAATTAAAGCCATTAAGGAATGGAAAGTCCCCAAGACAATAAAGCAGTTGCGAGGATTTCTCGGGTTAACGGGCTATTATCGCAAGTTTTTTAAGAATTATGGGAGAATAGCAGCACCTCTAACAACATTATTGAAGAAAGATGCATTTTCATGGACTCCTGAAGCAACTAAGGCCTTTGAACATCTTAAAGAGGCAATGTGCCTAGCACCAGTCTTAGCTATGCCGGACTTCACAAAAACCTTTATTGTGGAATGTGATGCCTCAGGAAATGGAATTGGTGTTGTTTTAATGCAAGAAGGAAGACCCATTGCTTTTGAAAGTCATCCAATCAAAGGAAAGTATTTACAGAAACCTATTTATGAGAAGGAAATGTTAGCAATGTTGCATGCACTAAAGAAATGGAGAACTTACCTAATGGGAAGACACTTCAAGGTAAAAATTGATCATGATAGTCTTAAACACTTTTTGGAACAAAGACTATCTTCAGAAGAGCAGCGAAAATGGGTCACAAAGATGTTGGGTTATGACTTTGAAATAATCTACAAAAAAGGAAAGCTCAATGTTGTTGCAGATGCACTCTCAAGAAAGAATGAAGAGGTGGAAGCATTGCTTTGTGCCATTTCTATTATCCAACCAGATTGGATAACCGAAGCAAGAGATGAATGGAAGAAGGACAAAGATGTATGGACACTCATTCAAAAGTTGCGGCAAGATCCTAGTACATCTGATACATTTAGTTGGAAAAATGATTCCTTATGGTACAAAGATCGCTTATATCTTTGTAAGAATTCCCAACTAAAACAAAATATTCTTCTGGAATTGCACACTTCTCCTTTAGGAGGACACTCAGGATTTTTAAAAACTTACCATAGGGTGAAGAAAGAATTTTTTTGGGATGGCCTTAAATTTGATATTCAAAAGTTTGTGGCGGAATGTTTGGTTTTCTAGCAGAATAAAGTTGAGACAATTAAGACCCGGGACTTCTACAACCTTTATCCATTCCAAGTCAACGTTGGGAGGAGATTTCAATGGATTTTATCACAGGTTTACCTAAGTCCGAAGGAAAGAATGTCATCATGGTGGTAGTTGATAGACTTACCAAGTATGCACACTTTTGTGCATTATCTCATCCATTTAAAGCAAGTACAGTTGCTACTACATTTGTGGACAGAATTCAAAAGCTAGATGGAAGCCCAAGGGTTATTGTGAGCGACAGAGATCCCATTTTTACGGGAAATTTTTGTACGGAGTTATTTTCTTGTTTGGGTACTCAATTAGCTCATAGCTCATCTTATCATCCTCAATCTGATGGTCAAACAGAGATAGTAAATAAATGTTTGGAAGGATATCTTTGTTGTTTTGTATCTGATAAACAAACACAATGGGTCGAGTGGTTACCTCTCGCTGAATGGTGGTATAACACTTCCTTCCATACTGCAGCAAAAATGACCCCATTTATGGCACTTTATGGATATCATCCACCATCGATCACATCATCTTTAAGGGAAAATTCGAAGGTTCAAGCAGTGGAAGATCACGTCGAGCATCGGCAAGAA